>CAUYQV010196208.1:0-14419 GCA_963574575.1 Galagoides demidoff | reverse complement strand
AAGTCTTGCTCTTGCTCAATCTGGTCTCGAACCTGTGAGCTCAGGCAATCCACCTGCCACAGCCTCCCAGAGTACAGGGATTATAGGCATGAGCCACTGTGCCCAGCCTAGTTATACTGTCTTTAGGATTTTTTTTTTTTTTGAGACAGAGTCTTACTATGTCACCCTCGGTAGAGTTCCATGGAATCACAGCTCACAGCAACCTCAAGCTCTTGGACTTAAGCAATTCTCTTGCCTCAGCCTGCCAAGTAGCTGGGACTAGAGGTTCCCACCAGAACACCCGGCTATCTTTTTGTTGCAGTTGTTTAGTTGACTCGGGCTGAGTTCAAACCTGCCACCCTTGGTGTGTGGGGCTGGTGCCGTAACCACTGTGCTATAGGCACTGAACCAACTCTTTTTTTTTTTTTTTTTTTTTTTGGAGACAGAGCCTCAAGCTATCCCCCAGGGTAGAGTGCCATGGCATCACAGCTCATAGCAACCTCCAACTGCTGGGCTCAAGCGAGTCTCCTACCTCTGCCTCCCAAGTAGCTGGGACCACAGGCACCTGCCACAACGCCCGGCCATTTTTTGGTTGCAGCCATCATTGTTGTTTGGCGGGCCCGGGCTGGGGATTCGAACCCGCCACCATTAGGTGTACGTGGCTGGCGCCTTAGCCGATTGAGCCACAGGTGCTGAGCCTTAAGCCTATATTCTTATCCTTATGTTAAACATTTACTCTTTAAGAGTCTGATCATTTCAGTTACTAGTTGTGGACCCTAAATAAAAGTTAAACTTCTCTCTACTCCAATTTTTTCATCTATAAAATGGGTATAATAGGTTCAGCACCCATTGCTCAGTGGATAGGGCGCCAGCCACATACCCTGGGGCAGGCAGGATCGCATGGTGGTGGGTCCCTGTAGTCCTATTTACTTGGGAAGCTGAGGCATGAGAATCACTTAAACCCAAGAGTTTGCTATAACGCCATGGCACTCTGCTAAGGGTGACATAGTGAAACTGTCTCAAAAAAAAGGAGGGGGGAATGGGTATAGTAGACTTACCTTATAGTGCTCTTGTGAGAATTAAATTATTAATATATGCCCCAACTACAGCCCAAAAAGAAGGGGAAAGAGGAGAGGGAGGGGAGGGGAGGAAGGAGGGTAATTGGTGGGAACACACCTATGGTGCATTTTACAAGGGTATATGTTAGATTTACCAAGTATAGAGTATAAATGTCTTAATATAATAAAATTGTTAATATATGTAAAATGTTTAGGGCTAGAGCTGGTAAGCACTCTTAAATATTCATTTAATATTTACATATTAATATATATACATATATATGTTGTTGTTTTTTTTGAAACAGTCTTACTATGTCGCCCTCAGTAGAGTGCTGTGGCATCACAACTTACAGCAACCTCAAATTCTTGGGCTTAAGCACTTCTTTTGCCTCAGCCTCCTGAGTAGGTCGGATAACAGACACCTGCCACAATGCCCGGTTATTTTGTTTTTAAATTTTTTTTTTTTTCAGAGACAGAGTCTCATTTTATCACCCTTGGTAGAGTGCTGTGGTGTCACAGATCATAGCAACCTCCAGCTCTTGGGCTTAGGCAATTCTCCTACCTCAGCCTCCTGAGTAGCTGGGGCTACAGGCACCCGCCACAATGCCTGGCTATTTTTTGTTGCAATTTGGCTGGGGCCAGGTTTGAACCCGCCACCCTCTGTACATGGGGCCAGCCCCCTACTCACTGAGCTACAAATACCACCCTTATTTTTAAATATTTTTGTTGTTTTAGTCATTGTTGTTTGGCAGGCCAGGGCCAGGTTCGAACCCGCCAGCCCCATGCATGTGGCCGGTGCCCTAACCTCAGAGCTACAGGTGCCGAGCCTGTTTTTATATTTAAACTTGCATTTTGGAAATTATTAGTCTGCAGACTCTTTTCCAAATCTGCTTCTTCAGTTAAGCTACAGATAATTCAACTGAAGTAACTTATTGAACCTGAAGCAGTTAAAAACCAAGCAAAGAATCTTGTAACCTTAAATTCACTATTTTTCTGTCACTCTAGTTTCCCAGTTACATGATTATTCTTTCCTTTTTGTTTTTCATCAGATCTAACCTATCGTTAGGTACTGACAGTTACCATGGATTCTCTCAGATCAGATTTTTTTTTTTCATTTGTATAGTCAGGGCTCCCTGATTCCAGTCCGCCATTCTCCCTTTATCTTAGCACTTAGAATATAGTTCGGATATATAAAAGGCAGTGAATATTCATTGAGTGAATATCTCATTTGCCTGTGTTAGCCACATCTAATAATTTTTATTTCTTTGAGACAGAGTCTTACTTTGTCACCCTTGGTAAGGTGCTGTGGCATCATAGCTCACAGCAACCTCAAACTCTTGGGCTCAAGTGATCCTCTTTCCTCAGCTTCCCAAGTAGTTGAGATGGGTTCCTGCTCTAGCTCAGGCTGATCTTGAACTCATGAATTCAAGCAATCCACCCACCTCTGCCTCTTAGAGTGGTAGGATTACAGGCATGAACCACCATGCCTGGCCCCACCTCTAATAATTTCTTACAGTATTAAGTCTAAACTTCCAACATTACTATCAGGTTTCACTATTACCTGATGTATTTAGTAATTATGCATAATTATATTTCACCTCAGGCCACACTTATTCCCTACTTAATTGGAAATTGTTCTTATTTCTGTATTATTCCTATTTCTTGAGTCCTTCATTTTTCTTTTGCGTCTTTAAAGTCATGTCCAGAACACATTTCTACAGAATTTCTTGTCAGCTCTCCTAACTCTAATCACTATTCTGATGTCTTAGTACCCATCTTTGATTTTCAGTTTGTACTGAAATCTGTGATGGACATGTTTTATCTGCTCAGCTTGATTATAAGCTTCTGGGAATTGGGGACAGTCTTGGCTCTTTCATACCTTATCTCTTCAGTGTCAGTAATATGCCCTACATACTTCGGGGTGCTGAGTAAACATTTATGCAGTAACTCTGTACAATGTAAGAATTGTTTTGTAGTGATCTTCATTAAGTCCTAAGGAGGTTATGGTAAAGATCATTACCAGCAAAGCAGTTTTGCCTCCAGTAAAGAGATTTGGGGCCATTAAATGGTAGAAGATTGGGAATATATCATTCAAAAGAGTCTGGGCCACAAAGGAGCTTGTCTGCTCTGAATAGATAATTCTGCAGTAATTTTCAGCTACATGTAAACAAACATTTTTTTATTGATACTTTATAATCTTAGATATTTAATTTGGGAAGAAGATAACCCATAAAACTAGTCTTAAAATGAAGTTAAATAATATTTGACTAAATAATATGGATTTTTCTCCATTTTAGTTATTTTTTTAATAGGTTTTATTTTTTAGAGTAATTTTAAGTTCACAGCAAAACTGGTAGGTCCAGAGATTGCCCATATACTCCTGCCCACACACATGCATAGCTTCCTCCATTATCAACATCCACCACCAGAGTGCTCTCTCTGTTAAAGTTGATGAACCTACATTGACATACCATTATCACCCAAAAGTTTATAGTTTATATTAGAATTCACTCTTGGTGTTTTACATTCTGTGGGTTTGGACAAATTTATATTGGCATGTATCCACCATTAATAGTATACAGAGTAGTTTTATTGCCCTGAAAATCCTCTGTGCTCTGTCTATTCTTTCTTTCTTTTCCCACTAAGGCCAGGAAACCATTGATCTTTTTACTGTCTCCATAGTTTTGCCTTTTCCAGAGTGTGAAAACAGTTGCCATCAAATAGTATGTAACTTTATCAGACTAGCTTCTTTTTTTTTTTTTTTTTTGAGACAGAGCCTCAAGCTGTCACCCTGGGTAGAGTGCCATGGCATCACAGCTCATAGCAACCTCCAACTCCTGGGCTCAAGCGAGTCTCCTGTCTCTGCCTCCCAAGTAGCTGGGACCACAGGCGCCCACCACAATGCCAGGCCATTTTTGGTTGCAGCCATCATTGTTGTTTGGCGGGCCCAGGCTGGGGATTCGAACCCGCCACCTTAGGTGTACGTGGCTGGCGCCTTAGCTGATTGAGCCACAGGCGTCAAGCCCAGACTAGCTTCTTTCACTTAGTATTGTGTATTTAAGTTTTTCCCGTGTGTTTTCATGCCTTGATAACTCATCCATAGTCTAGATGTACCATAGTTTATCTGTTCACCAACTGAAGACTATCTTGCTGTCTCCCAAGTTTCACAATTATGAGTAAATGTGCTACCTATATCTGTGTGCAGATTTTTGTGTGAGTGTTTCCAACTGTTTTGGATAAATACCAAGGAGCATGATGACTAGATTGTTTGGTAAGAGTATATTTAGTTATATAGGAAATTTCCAAACTGTATTCCAAAGTGACTGTACCATTTTACACTCCCACCAGCAATGAATGAGTATTCCCTGTTGCTTCACATATTCACCAGCATTTGGATTTTGGCATTTGTAAAAAGTGTATCATACTATCTCATTATTGTAATTTACATTTCCCTAATGATATATGATGTGGAATACAAACATATGATTATTTCTCATCTGTTAATCTTTGGTGAAGTATCTGTGAAGCTCTTTGGCCCATTTATTTTTAGTCAAGTTGTTTTCTTTTTTTTTTTTTTGGAGACGGAGCCTCAAGCTATCCCCCTGGGTAGAGTGCCATGGCATCACAGCTCATAGCAACCTCCAACTCCTGGGCTCAAGCGAGTCTCCTGCCTCCGCCTCCCAAGCAGCTGGGGCCACAGGCACCCGCCACAACGCCCGGCCATTTTTTGGTTGCAGCCATCATTGTTGTTTGGCGGGCCCGGGCTGCTGGGGATTTGAACCCGCCACCATTAGGTGTACGTGGCTGGCGCCTTAGCCGATTGAGCCACAGGCGCCGAGCCTCAAGTTGTTTTCTCATTGAATTTTAAGAATTGTTTGTATATAGTTGTGTACCAGGTAAGACTTTTGCAAATATTTCTCTGAATTTGGTGGCTGGTCTTTTATTCTTTTCATAATGTCTTTAGCAGAGCTGGCTTGGCGCCTGTGGCTCAAGTGGCTAAGGCGCCAGCCACATACACCTAAGGTGGCAGGTTTGAATCCAGCCCGGGCCCACCAAACAACAATGATGGCTGCAACCAAAAAATAGCCAGGCGTTGTGGCGGGTGCCTGTGGTCCCAGCTACTTGGAAGGTGGAGGCAGGAGACTCGCTTGAGCCCTGGAGTTGGAGGTTGCTGTGAGCTGTGATGTCACAGCACTCTACCCAGGGGGACAGCTTGAGGCTCTGTCTCAAAAAAAAAAAAAATGTCTTAAGCAGAGCTGTAGTTTTTAATTTTAATAAACAAAAGCTCATCGTTTCTTTTATGGATCATGCCTTTGATAACTATCTTAAAAGGTCATTGCAAAGTGTGGTGTCATCTAGATTTTCTCTTACATTGTCCTCTAGTGGTTTAATAGTGCTTTATATTTAGGTCTGTGATCCATTTAAAGTTAATTTTTGTAGAAGGTATAGGTCTATGTTTAGATTTATTTTTTTTATGTAGATGTCCAACTCCAGCACTGTTTCTTGAAAAGACTTTTCTTTTCTCCATTCTATTACTTTTCTTCCTTTGTTAAAGATCAATTCACTGTATTTATATTGGCCTCTTTCTGGGCTCTCTATTATGTTCCACTGATCTATTTGCCTCTTCTTTTGCCAATACCACACAGTCTTGATTACTGTAGCTTTTTTTTTTTTCCCACTTTGTTACCCTTTGTAGAGTGTCATGGCATCATAGCTCACAGTAACCTCAAACCCTTTGGCTCAAGTGATTCTCTTGCCTCAGCCTCCCAAGTACCATGTTTCCCCGAAAATAGTACACTGTCTTATATTTACTTTTTCTCAAGAAGACACACTAGGGCTTATTTTCAGGGGATGTCTTATTTTTATTAAGTATAATATAACAATCTACATTTATTCAAATACAGTTAAGTTATCTTCTTCTGGAACCTGACAGGGGAGCCGCCCTTGTTGATAGGGCTGGCCCTAGTGATACATGAACTCCTTTCCCCTAGCCTTTCGCTTGTGCACAATTGGATGCCTGCGGCCATGGTTACCACACGCACAGCTGCGCAAGTGTGAGCGGCTTGGAGAAAGGAGCTGTGACAGATAAAAGGTATTCCCGTCTTCCTTACTGCTCAGCGCCAAAATGCATGGCGTGGCTATGCAGATACGCTGTATGCCACGCCCATCATTGGGTCTTACTATGGGGTAGGGCTTATATTTAACAAATGCATAGAAATTCTGCTAGGGCTTATTTTGGGGGTAGGTTTTATTTTGGGGGAAGCACAGTAGCTGGAACTACAGGTGCCCACCACAATGCCTGGCTATTTTTAGAAATGTGATCTTGTTCTTGCTCAGGCTTGTCTCAAACCTGTGAGCTCAAGGCAGTCCACCCCATTCAGCCTTCCTGAGTGCTAGGATTACAGGTGTGAGCCACCGCGCCTGGCCTTACTGTAGCTATATAGTACGTCTTTAAGTCAGGTAGCATCACAGTCCTCCAACTTTTCCTCCTTCGGTATTTTGTTGAGTACTTGGGTTCTTTTGTCTCCCCGTGTAATCTTTAAAGTCAGTTTGTTGATATCTATAAATTAAAATTTTGATTGGGATTGCATCAAATTTATAGGCAAAGTTAGAAAGAAATGACATCTTGACAATATTAAGGCTTTCTATCCATAAACCTAGACTGTCTTTTCATTTATTAATTCTTCTTTGATTTATTTAACCAAAGTAAAATACATCCTACTTTGTTAGATGTATACCTAAGTGTTTTATTTTTTAAGGTGCTAATGTAAATTGTCTTGTGTTTTTAGTTTCAAATTCTATTTGTTCATTGCTGATAAATAGGAGAGCAGCTAGGGAGACCTGTGGCTTTAAGGAACCTTATGGCCTTCCTGGTCCTTAGTGTGGTCTTTCTTTTTTTTTTCCAGGTTAATGTGAGGGTACAAACAACCAGTTCACAATATTTGAATTTTTAGGTAGTGTCCATCTTGTACTTGTGTCCCACACCCAAATGATGTGCCATATATCCCTACATTGTGCCCATTTAAGTGGGAATACAACAATACACCCCTTCCTCTGTTCCCCCTCCTCCCAATTTGAATTGAATTGTGTTTTACTCCTATGTAGGCATATATTAGACTATTTGCTGGCTTTGCCTTAATATTGAGTACATTGGATAATTTCTTTTCCATTCTGTGACACTTTACTAAGAAGAATGTGTTTCAGCTCCATCCAGGTTAATACACAAGATATAAAGTCACCATCTTTTTATGACTGACTATTATTCCATGGTGTACCTAAATGTGACCATTTGACTGAATCCAAATTTTATGTAGCAAATCCTTATATATTTTTTATTTATTTATTTATTTATTTTGAGACAGAGCCTCAAGCTTTCCCCCTGGGTAGAGTGCTGTGGTATCTCAGCTCACAGCAACCTCCAACTCTTGGGCTCAAGTGAGTCTCCTGCCTCAGCCTCCCAAGTAGCTGGGACCACAGGCGCCCACCACAACGCCCGGCTATTTTTTGGTTGCAGCCGTCATTGTTGTTTGGTGGGCCCGGGCTGGATTCAAACCCGCCACCTTAGGTGTATGTGGCTGGCGCCTTAGCCACTTGAGCCACAGGCGCCGAGCCAGCAAATCCTTTTATTAATGGGGTACAGCAGAGAAAGATGAAGCTTTTCTTGCCTCCTTTGGGGCTTAAAAAAGAATGATCTTGGGCAGCTCCTGTGGCTTAAAGGAGTAGGGCGCCAGCCCCATATGCCAGAGGTGGCGGGTTCAAACCAGCCCCAGCCAAAAACTGCAAAAAAAAAAAAAAGAGAGAATGATCTTGAAATCAAAAGGTTTCATGTTCTCTACCTCTGCAAGTTTTTATAATATTTTGAATGGCTTTGTCGAATTTTTTTTGGCATCTGTTGATATGGTTGTGTGATTTTTCCTTTTTCACCTGTTGATATGATGAGTAACATTAATTGGTTTTCAAATGTTGAGCCAGTATTGAATACTTGAGATAAATCCCACTTGGTCATGGTCTATAATTCTCTTTATACAGTATTGTTTTTGATTTGCTGATATTTTGATGAGGATTTTTCAATGTAGATTTATGAGAAGTATTGGTCTGTAGTTTCTTTTTCTTTCAGTGTCTTTGGTTTTGGCATTATGGAATGAATTAGAAAGTATAGTAGTCCCCTTTAATCCACTGGGTGTACAGTCTTGGTACATTCCAAGGACCCCCCCACACACACATTGGATACCTGAAACCTGGATAGTACTGAACCCAGTTGCCATCAGTCCAAACCCAGTTCTTTTCATGTCTTCCATTCACAAATTTAATGCCTTCTTTAATCTTAATCACTTAACCACATTCTATATCTGTAACTTGTGTAGTTTGAGGTGCCACAGCAAAACTAGCACAAATATCTTCTCCCTTTTTCACAATTTTGTGGATGGAAGATTCGTCCTCACTATAGATCTTAGCAAATTTAACATACGATTCTTTTTTTTTTTTTTTTTTTGGAGACAGAGCCTCAAGCTATCGCCCTGAGTAGAGTTCCTGCTGTGGCATTACAGCTTGCAGCAACCTCCAACTCCTGGGCTTAAGCATTCTCCTGCCTCAGCCTCCCAAGTAGCTGGGACCACAGGCACCCACTACAACACCTGGCCATTTTTTGGTTGCAGCTGTAGTTGTTTGGCAGGCCTGGACTGGATTCCAACCCACCAGCTCAGGTGTATGTGGCTGGCACCCAGCCGCTTGAGCCACAGACACCAAGCCCAACAAATAATTTTTTTTCTTTTCTTATTGAGAATTTTAATGTTTTCACTTAAAGGAAGCATTTTACGGCTTCTCTTTAGCATATCTAAATTGTGAGCATTGCTATCCTTGTGCTTTTGGAGCTATTATTAAAATAAAGGTTACTTGAATACAAACATTGCAACACTAACATTTGATCTGATATCTAAGACAATTGGGTAGTAAGTGCCTAATGGGCAGTTAGTTTGCCTGGGTAAAAAATTTATGTTCCCAAGTGGGACCAGAGCGGTATGGTAAAAGATTTCATCATCCATCCTACTCAGAACGTGTGTAATTTAAAACATGGACTGTTTATTTCTGGAATTTTCCACTTAATATTTTTGGACCTTAGTTGATCATGAGAAATTGAAACTGCAGAAAGCAAAACTGTGGGTAAGGGAAGACTACTGTATTTCTTTTTTTTTTTTTTTTTTTGAGACAGAGCCTCAAGCTGTCATCCTGGGCAGAGTGCTGTGACATCACAGCTCACAGCAACCTCCAACTCCTGGGCTCAACCTATTCTCCTGCCTCTGCCTCCCAAGTAGCTGGGACTACAGGCACCCACCACAATGCCTGGCTATTTTTTGGTTGCAGTCATCATTGTTGTTCAGCGGGCCTGGGCTGGATTTGAACCCCCCAGCTCAGGTGTATGTGGCTGGCACCTTAGCCGCTTGAGCGGCAGGCACAGAGCCAGACTACTGTATTTCTTTTTCTTCTGTCTTCTCAATGAGATTGTCAAGAATAGGTGTATTTTTTTCTTAAATGTTTGGTAGAGTTTACCAGTGAATCCACTTAGAACTTGTATATTTTGTTTTGGAAGGTTATTAATTATTAATTCAATTTTTTTAGTAGATAAAGGCCTATTCATATTGTTTCTTCTTGTGTGAATATTGGCAGATTGTGCTTTTTAAGGAATTGGTGCATTTCATCTACTTGCCAGATTTATAGCCATAGAGTTGTTCATAGTATTCCTTTATTATCCTTTTAATGTCTGTAGGATCCATAGTGATTGTTCCTTCTTTGATTTCTGACATTGGTAATTTGTGCCATCTCTTTTTTCCTTGGTTAGCCTGGGTAGAGGATTATTAGTACTTTTACCCCCAAAAGAACCAGCTTTTGATTTCTGGAATTTTTTTTTTTTTGCAGTTTTGGCCAGGGCCGGGCTTAAACCCGCTACTCCCTGGTATATGGGGCCTGTGCCCTACTCCTTGAGCTACAGGTGCTGTCCTTGAATTTTTTTTTTTAATTTATTTTCTGTTTCCAGTTTCATTGATTAATGCTTTAATGTCTTTTTTCTTTTCTTCTGCCTACTTTTGGATTTAATTTGCTATTGTTTTTCTATTAGTAGTTTCCTAAGGTGGAAGCTTAGTGATTAATAGTAGATCTTCTTTTCTATGCATTATAAAATTGATTGATATTCAATCTTTTCTTGTATAAGCATTATACATTTCCTTGTAGGCACTACTTTCGTTGCATTCCATAAGTTATGGTAAGTTGTGTTTTCATTTTTCTTTTCTTTTCTTTTTTTTTTTTTTTGAGACAGAGCCTCAAGCTGTCACTCGGGCAGAGTACTGTGGCATCACAGCTCACAGCAACCTCCAACTCCTGGGCTCAACCGATTCTCCTGCCTCTGCCTCCCAAGGAGCTGGGACTATGGGCGCCCACCACAACGCCTATTTTTTGGTTGCAGCCATCATTATTGTTTGGCAGGCCCAGGCTGGATTCGAACCCTCCAGCTCAGGTGTATGTGGCTGGCACCTTAGCTGCATGAGCCACAGGTGCCGAGCCTTCATTTTTCTTTAGTTGAAATATATTTTAGTTTCTTTTGAGATTTCTTTTTTGACTCATGTGGCATTTAGAAATGTGTTAATATCCGTATATTTTGTATTTTCAGCTATCTTTCCACTACTCGTTTCTAGTTTATTTCAATTATGGTGTGAGAGCAGACACTGTATAATTACAGAGTCTCACTGTGTATGTCACCCTCAGTTGAGTGCTGTGGCGTCAACCTCAAAGTCTTGGGCTTAAGCGATTCTCTGGCCTCAGCCTCCCAAGTAACTGGGACTACAGGCGCCTGCCACAATACCTGGCTATTTTTTGGTTGTAGCTGTCATTGGGTTCGAACCTGCCTGTTCCAGTGTATGTGGCTGGTGCTCTAGCTGCTGAGCTAAAGGCACTGAGCCTTTTTCTGTTTTTTTAGTAGAGACAGGGTCTCACTTTTGCTCAGGCTTGTTTCAAACTCCTGAGTTTAAGCAATCCACCTGCCTCAGACTCCCAGAGTGCTACTATTAGACATGAGCCACTGGACCCAGCCTCTTTCAAATATTTCTCCTATTTGTTTCTCTGATTCTTCTCCTTCTGGTATTCCCATTATGTGTATATTATTGGATATTCTATACTATTTTGTTTTGTTTTGTTTTCTAGTCTTTTTTTCTGTTTCCTTTTCAGTTTTAGAGATTTCCATTGAGATATCCTCAAACTCAAAGTTTCTTTCCTTAGTCATATTCAGTCTACTAATAGGCCCAGAAAAGGCATTCCTTATTTCTGTTACAGTGTTTTTGTTCTCTAGTATTTTTTTTTTTGGTTCTGTAAACTTTCCAATTCTCCGTTTACATTGTTGATCTATTCTTTTTTTTTTTTTTTTTGAGACAGACCTTGGTAGAGTGCCGTAGCATCATACCTCACAGCAATCTCAACCTTAGGCTCAAGCCATCCTCTTGCCTCCGTTTTTCTATTTATTTTTAATAGAGACAGGCTCTTACTTTTGCTTATGCTGGTCTCGAACTTGTGAGCTCAAGCAATCTACCTGACTCAGTCTTCCAGAGTGCTAGGATTATAGACATGAGCCACTGCGCCCGTCCTACTCATCTATTCTTGCAGGCTGTCTACTTTATCCATTAGAGCATTAGCATATTAATCACAATGTTTTAAATTTCCAGTCTGATAATTCTTTTTTTTTTTTTTGAGACAGCACCTCAAGCTGTCTCCCTGGGTAGAGTGCCATGGCATCACAGCTCAGAGCAACCTCCAACTGCTGGGCTCAAGCGAGTCTCCTGCCTCTGCCTCCCATGTAGCTGGGACCACAGGCGCCCGCCACAACGCCTGGCTGTTTTTTGTTTTTTTTTTTTTGGTTGCAGCCATCATTATATTTTGGCGGGTCCAGGCTGGATTCGAACCCGCCACCTTAGGTGTATGTGGCTGGAGCCTTAGCCACTTGAGCCACAGGTGCTGAGCCCCAGTCTGATAATTCTAATATCCCCGTTATATCTAAGTCTGCTTTTGTGCTTGCTTTGTGTCTTCATACTATGTTTTTTGCCTTTTGGTATGTTTGTGATCTTTTTTGTTGAAAGGTGGGCACGGCTCAGCGCCTGTGGCTCAAGTGGCTAAAGGTGCCAGCTACATACACCTAAGGTGGCAGTTTCAAATCCAGCCTGGGCCCGCCAAACAACAATGATGGCTGCAACCCAAAAATAGCTGCGCATTGTGACAGGCGCCTGTGGTCCCAGCTACTTGGGAGGCGGTGGTAGGAGACTCGCTTGAGCCCAGAAGTTGGAGGTTGTTGTGACCTGTGATGCCACGGCACTGTACCCAGGGGGACAGCTTGAGGCTCTGTCTCAAAAAAAAAAAAGAAAGAAAGAAAGGTGGGCACAATATACTAGATAAAGGAACTGCAATATGTAGGCCTTTAATGATATAGTGCTAAGATGTGGGGGGCAGGGAAGAATTTCATAGTCAAGTATTATTAGGTCAATTTTTTCCTGAACCTCTGCCTCTGGATTGGGAATTTTACTGGTGCTTCTTAGTTATAGTGCCAACATTAGGTGGGACAGGATGTCTAAAGAGTACAGAGTTGGATATTTCCCTTCTCCTAGATCAGTTAGGCTCTGATAAAGCCCCAACAGGTTAGTCTCTAGTTAAATAATTTCTCTTGACAGAATGCTCTGACATATTTAAAACTGATTGTTTTTGCTCTTCCCCCTTTGCCTACTAGCCAAAAGCATAGGGGATGTTTCTCTAATACTTGCAACAAGGAGGTGGTAGAGAGGTCTAGAAGGTAAAACTCTGAGAAGTATCACTCTCCCAGGCCTGGGTCCCCTGGAGTTTTCAATCCTTGACTTGCTTACTGAGCCTCCAGCGGTTCTCCAATTACATTTCAGGTGTCCCTAATCTGCACTACTTCCACAAAGGTTTTAGCTCCTGGATTTGTGCTCTGATAAATGTGACTCTCTGTATTCTCGGCTGTCTCTCCAATTTGGGGGGCATTGGTTTGCCCTGCAATTGATCTTATCTTACAGATCCAAGAAGAGCTGTTAAATTTTCAGTTTGTTATAGCTTTTTATTTATTGTTAGGATGGAGTGGTGATTTCCAAACTTCTTACATGGCAGACTAAAAACCAGAAGTCTAATTTATTTATTTATTTATTGAGACTGTTTCACTTTATTACCCTGGGTAGAGTGCTTTGGCATCATAGTTCACAGCAACCTCAAATTCCTGAACTCAAGTGATTCACTTGCCTCAGCCTCCCGAGTAGTTGGGACTACAGGCACCCACCACAATACCCGGCTATTTTTTAGAGACAGGGTCTCACTCTTGCTCAGGCTGGTCTTGAACTCGTGAGCTCAAGCAATCCACTCACCTTGGCCTCCCAGAGTGCTAGGATTACAGGTGGGACCCACCCTGCCTAGCCCTCAGAAGTCTTAATTTTTAGTTTAATGTAAAACTAGAGCCTATTTATAACTCAGATTCTAATTTTTTTTCTTTTTTTGAGAGAGTCTCACTTTACTGCCCTCGGAAAGTACTCTAGCATCATAGCTCACAACAACCTCAAACACTTGGGCTTAAGCAGTCCTTTTGCCTCAGCTTCCCAAGTTGCTATGACTACAGGTACACACCACAACAGCTGGCTATTTTTAGAGACGGGGTCTCACTCTTGCTCAGGCTGGTTTTAAACTCCTGTGCTCAAGCAGTTCACCTGCCTCGGCCTCCCAAAGTGCTAGGATTATAGGTGTGAGCCACTATGCCTGGCCTCAGATTATAATTTTATAGGCAGAAATAAGAGAAAGAGTAAATAAACCAGAAGCCTTTCTAAAAATAAAAAATAAGTTGCCTTTTTCAAATTAAAATTTGGGAATCTTCTAAGCAATAGAGTCTAGATTGCTTATTCCAGCGTTGTAGATATGAGCACTGCCTGAGCTTGAGTAAAAAGATATACGACTACATGGCAGGCCCAGTGGCTCAGACTTGTAATCCTAGCACTTTGGGAGGCCAAAGCAGCAGGATCACTTAAGACCAGGAGTTTAAGACTGGCCTACGCAACATGGCAAGACCCTCTCTCTATTAAAAATCTTAAAAATGAGGCTCGGTGCCTGTGGCTCAATCGGCTAAGGCGCCAGCCACGTACACCTAAGGTGGCAGGTTCGAATCCCCAGCCCAGGCCCGCCAAACAACAATGATGGCTGCAACCAAAAAAGGGCTGGGTGTTGTGGCGGGCGCCTGTGGTCCCAGCTACTTGGGAGGCGGAGGCAGGAGACTCGCTTGAGCCCAGGAGTTGGAGGTTGCTATGAGCTGTGATGCCATGGCACTCTACCCGGGGGGATAGCTTGAGGCTCTGTCT
>CAUYQV010196206.1:0-16751 GCA_963574575.1 Galagoides demidoff | reverse complement strand
AGGCTGGTGTCTAGAAGAGTTTTCTAAGTTCTCTTATAGAATTTGTATGGTTTCATGCCTTACATTTAAGTATTTTATCCATCTTGGATTAATCTTTACCTAGGGTTATGCTGGGGGGTCCTATTTAAGCTTTCTGCATGTGGTTACCCAATTTTCCTAGTACTATTTACTGAATGAGCCATCCTTTCTCTGATGTATGTTATCTGCATTGTCAAAGATCAGTTGCTTATAGCTGTCTGGTTTTATTTTGGGTTTTTCTCTTCTGTTCCTTTGGTCTGTGTCTCTACTTTTATACCAGTACCATATTTTTTGGTTACTATAGTTTTACAGTATAATTTGAAGTCAGGTAATGTGATGCCTCCAGATTTATTCTTATTTCCTAAGATTGCTTTTACTAGTTAGGCTTGTTTTTCTGTTTCAAATGAAAGTTAGGATTATTTAGTTTTAGGTAGAAATTATATTGAATCTGTAAGTCACTTTGAGAAATATGGAAATTTTGACAATGTTGATTCCTCAATCCCTGAGTGAGAGACGACTTTCCGTTTGTTCGTGTTGTCCAGTATTTCTTCCTTCAGTGTTCTGTTACTCTCCTTATAGAGATCTTTCACCTCCTAGGTTAAGTATATTCTTAGTTATTTTATTTTATTTGTACCTATTGTGAATATTATTTAGTCCCTGATTTGACTCCC
This sequence comes from Galagoides demidoff, assembly GCA_963574575.1. NCBI lineage: Eukaryota > Metazoa > Chordata > Mammalia > Primates > Galagidae > Galagoides > Galagoides demidoff. Next base: position 16,062 of record CAUYQV010196206.1, on the reverse strand, counting down.
AGCTTGACTATTCTTATTCATTTTAGGTTATTATGAAAGATGGGTTTAGAAAGATTCAAATTATAGAGATACACGTTGTTAAAAAAGTTTTGGCCGGCTCGGCACCTGTGGCTCAGTCGGCTAAGGTGGCGGGTTCGAATCCCCAGCCCGGGGCCTGCCAAATGACAATGATGGCTGCAACCAAAAAATGGCCGGGCGTTGTGGCGGGTGCCTGTGGTCCCAGCTGCTTGGGAGGTTGAGGCAGGAGACTCGCTTGAGCCCAGAAGTTGGAGGTTGCTATGAGCTGTGATGCCATAGCACTCTACCCAGGGGGATAGCTTGAAGCTCCGTCTCAAAAAAAAAAAAAAAAAGTTTTGGCCTCTACTATCTCCAGAGATGTGTTTGGCTAACTCTCTCTGATCTATGCATCTAAAAATTAAAACTTCTGAGATGGCGGTGTGCCCTGATAGAGGAATATAACTGCATCAGTTAATGGGTCAGAAGACAGATATCCAATAGATTCATCTGACATGTATGGGATTTTTACCACAATGACAAATGTGGTGGGAAACAGAGGGAAAATTATTGTTCTCCATAACTAAAGTGGAAAAGAGTTATAATACAGAGTTCATCAGCGCATACAGAAGGCTATTGTCTCGGGTGTGGATAAAAATTATCCCTTTCATAAGATTCATAAAAATCTTTAAATCAATGCCTCAAAAATGTTGAAACATTTCCAAGCAAATTAACACTCAAGGAAAAAATAAAACTGGAGAATACTTAAAATAATACAAGAATATTCAGCACCCCAGTAGATAAAATGTAATGTTTAGCATGAAAAAAAAATAATTACCGGTCATTAAAAGAGATAGGTGGTACAACATGAAAAAAGAGAGAGAGAGAGAGAAATTGAATGCAATCTAGAAAGGATACAGATTATAGAATGGGTACATGAAGACATTAAAATTTATTATAATTATGTTACAGGGCTTCGAGAAACTAGAGGGAAATTAGAGCTTGTGCAATGGAGTTATAAAGGACATCTTTTAAAAGCTCAATCCATAATTCTAAAGGTTTTTTTAATCTGAAAAAACAATCACTAACTTGTATTAAAAATAATTAGATTAGGTGCAACCATAGAAAAGACCAATAAACCTAAAACTCTAGGAGTAAATACTACTTGGGCTGCACACAGAGAAATAAAGAGGCTCAACCAAACTGAGCACAACTGTCTTTATCTTTCCATCTAGTCCATGGACAATCACAGAGCTTCACAGACAGAAAAGGGAGGCCCAGAAAGAAAAATAAAGTATTTCCTAAGAAATATTTGCCAGTAGTATCTACAGTCAGAAGACCTTCTTAGAGATGATAACTCAGTTTTAGATAAGAGATGGGAAAGAACTCCATGGTGAGGCTGGAAGAGAAAAGAGCCATAAATTTTATCAATGTCTGATACACATTAAACTCAAAGAATTGATTTTATTTCACATGGCTTGTATTTAAAACACACTCAAATTTTAGAGTTATGAATAATTAAGAAACTGTAAATAGATACTCTATAAATTATTTAAGGTTTTGTAAAACTAAGTTATCACATAAAACTTTTGAGCTTACTATTATTCTCTAATTTTTCTGAATTTATTTTTCTTCCTTGCCTATATCATATATTCTTCAAGAGAAGAAATCATGGGGTATGCATTTGCATTTAAATGCCTTGCTAGGTGTGTAATTCATATAAATGATAATAAGACACAACTCATGAAAGTTTAAAAAATATAGGACTGGAGGTATGAATGCCATTTTAAAACACAGAGCAATAGCAATTAAGAGTTAGAAAATGTCAGGTGCAGTGTCTCACACCTATAATTCTAGCATGGGAGGCTGGGGCAGGTGGATTGTTTGAGATCAGTAGTTCAAGATCAGCCTGAACAAGAGTGAGACTATTGCTTTTACTACTGCAATAGTAAAATAAAAATATCTGCGTGCCGTGGCAGGTGCCTGTAGTCCTAGCTACTTGGGGGGCTGAAGCAAGAGGATCTCTTGAGCCCAAGAGTTGGCGGTTGCTGTGAGCTAAGATGCCATGGCACTCTACCAAAGGTGACAAAGTGAGAGTTTGTCTCAAAAAAAAAAAAAAAGAATTAACAAAAAATCAAGTGGCGTTAGAACTGTCATTGGAGGGCTGTGCCTGTGGCTCAGTAAGTAGGGTGCCGGCCTCATATACCAAGGGTGGTGGGTTCAAACTTGGACCCAGCCAAACTGCAACAAAAAATAGCCAGGCATTGTGGTGGGCACCTGTAGTCCCAGCTATTCGGGAGACTGAAGCAAGAGAATCACCTAAGCCCAAGAGCTAGAGGTTTCCGTGAACTGTGATGCCACAGCATTCTAGCAAGGGCAACAAAATGAGACTCTGTCTCTAAAAAGAAAAAAACACAAACTCATTAGATAGTCATGGCCATGGGGAAAAAAAACTTTGAAAAATGATTGCAAAGAGAACATATAATGAAAAAGTGCACAGTTTTGGAGCTTTATTTTTTATTGAAGTATTGAAGATGCTAAACCCCACGTAGATTAACAGAGTGCCAAGTACAACATGTCTAAAATGGAAAGCGTGCAAATTTTTGGAATTTCAGAAACAAATGAGCAGAATATAAGAGATCACTCAAGTCCAAGAGTTTGAGGTTGCTATGAGCTATGATGCCACGGCACCCTACCAAGAGTGACAAAGTGAAACTCTGTCTCAAAAAAAAAAAAAAAATTAGAAAGTTAGTACAGAATTTCAACATTCCTTGAGAATAGAAAAATACCTGAATCGTCTGGGGCATGAGGAACAGCAGCAGGCAGGCAGTCTGACTTGGATGGTTTTAGGAAGGTTCCAATGCGGTGACTTAGAACTCAAAGTCTGAATCAATGATGAGGACAAACAATTTTATACTCTTGGGTTGGACAATCTAGAAGTGAAATATAACTTGTAAATTTGCTCAAAGCTAAAGAGAGAAAACAAGTGTGATAAGGGTATAATCTGAATAGATTTGCTTGAAAACGCCAATGAAGACAGGGACTTCAGGAGAATTTGGGAAAGTTAGCTGTTTAAGGTCTCCAGAAAAATATGTAAAGAAGGTGAGAATTTTGACTCGAAAGCAAAATAAGAAAACGCAGCTTTCTGGTTTTGACTCCGGAAAGTTTGACTACATTTATGAGACATAGAACCTACAGAAGTGTATTTACTTTGCAGAAATAGATTTTAAAAGAGCACTTTATAGTGTCATTAAGATTAAATGAGTTATTACATGTTAAACTGCGTAGAGGACTGATTTTCATGTGGGAAGGTCAATAAATGTTAATTATTGTTAATATTGATTATTTAGCAGATGGTCTAAGCTGGAAATAAAGAATTTGATAAACAGTTAATGACCACTGGGCAAATTATGAAATGGCTTCCTAGAGTGTGATATAGAGATGGCTGATGAACCTGTTTGAAGTCCTGGCAGGAAAAGTTACAATTATGTATAATAATGCAAACAAAGATACCGTGGGGGGCAGTGATGGTGTGTACACCAAATTTGCCAGGCTCGTCCAGGCCAGTGCAGGCAGAGAGTTGAACTGAGTATATGCCAAATATTTGATAGAGAAAGAAGGTCCAGATTTGCATAAAATCATCAGAAAATATGTACAGATAAAGCTATTTAGGTTTTTAAAAACTGTTTATTCCATTTGTAAGAAAAATACTGGTGACTAACAGGTCCTCAGGTAGGTATGAAGTAGTGTGTCCGGGTCAACTTGCACTCACTCCTGAGAACAGATTGTTCTTGCCACCTCCAAACTACACCACCACAGAAAACTGTCAAATGTTATAAATCTGGCTTCCCCTGCTTTGCAGAGTTAGTTATTAAACAATTTCCAGTAAATGTCATGGGGTCACTGATGTATTTACATCATGGCACCTGTTAGCAACTCAAAGAAACAACCCCAAAATTACGTTCCTGCAATTATCATATGATTTTTTTATTTAAAAATTTTGAATACGATGATGCTTTCTGTCTGTCATACAGTATTCTAAGAACTTTACAAATAATTAGCTCATGGGATTCTGCGAAATAGTTAAGTTTAAATAGAAACGCCACATATTACCAACTGCTGTAGTTACTTTTACTTACAGAACTTAAAATATCATTGCAAGAGAATGCTGTAAACCTTACAGTTGCTGCATTTTCTTTCTCTTACATGCCTTGAAAGGAGCGGAAGGCAAAGTCCAGGATGAAAGTGGAATCTCCGCGGCCCACAGAGAAACACCTGCTGTTCCAGGGCATTTCACCGACCAGAGAAAACTGCGGCCGTTATTTACAATTTTCTATTTTTTCCCACTAGTACAATATTGATTCAGCTGACAGAATTTCCTACCTCTCTTAATCAGAAAAACAGAATCCTTATGTGAAATATGTGGTTTGTAGGGAAATATGGCATGAAGGTAAAAAGCTGCCTTTGGTTTGAGCGGTAAAGTAAACACCTTACTCTGCAGATGAACCCAGTTAGTGCTCAAAATTCAGTGTCCCTGCTGAGTTTCTCAGGCTGACGTTAGTACCAGATATTGTCTTAAAAGTTGACTTACACATGGCCTTAGCCATGTATATACCTGATCCCAAAAAGGGGATTTTGTTTCAGATGTGACTTCTTTCCTCAGTATATGAATCCTTTTCATTTAACCTTTTTTATGAGTATGTTTTATTGACTCAGTAGTGTGCTAAGAAACTTTTTAAATATAAAAATGGCTGCAATGAGGTTCTTGGCTCCATAACCAATTCAGAATCTAAAGAAAAAGAGTAACTGGGTTATAGGAACGGTGAAGATTTTGGGGAAATTAGTGGGGACCCAATTAATATAACCTATGTATACACAGAAAAGAGAATGGGCATTGAATATCAAGTTACTAATTAGCATCTCTTAGGCAATGGTTATAAAGGGTATTAGGTATTTACACCAAAGATAAATAATAAGCCAGACTTCTAGCTTTGATAAATTGAAAGTATTCACATGTGTATTAAACTGACATTAATGTTTCTAAAACGCCTTCTCCTTGATGACATACACCTGATCTTATCTGAATGCGGATGGTCAGTCCCGTGAAACACCCTCTGGAGCAAATAAAAACCATTCATAATCACCTCTACGGGCTTTTCCCTTCACCCTAGTGAATGGGAGTTAAATCTAGACCTCTAGGCAAAGCAGTGGGTTTTGTTTTCAACCCTAAGTCCAAATTTGTGATTCTTAGTAGTCCTGCTAACTACCCTCCCTCCTGTCTTGCATTCATCAAGGCAAGTTAAAACCCAGGAGTTTTCCTGGATTCCTCCCTTTCTCTCACTATTTCATCAACAGAATTTGTTAACTTTATCTTCAAAACAAATCGTTAATTCAGCTCTGAGTTGCCAACTCCAGTTTCAGACCTTAGGACACACCAGTATTTCTTTTCTGGGCTGAAGGAAGAGCCCCCCCGCCTGGCTGCCCTAGTTTAGTTTTTGTGCAACACTCTCTAAAATTAACTTTCCACGTGACCTTCGAGCAATCACTTAAAGCCCAGATCTTTAACATATTTTGAGTAGAATGTAATGTCTTTTAATGGGGTCAGCAAGACCCACCCCTCTCTCCAACCCGTGACCTCTCATCTGCTCTCTGTCCCCAGGAGCTCTAGTCGTGACCAGCGTCCTCAGGGGTCAGGACTGTCCCCCTTTTCTTCCGTGGGAGTTTGGCTTCAGCTGATCCCTTTACCTGGAATCTTTTGTCTCACACTTTCTCCTGAATGCTTTTTCATTCAGGCTTCTATGAGGCTGTGGCGTCCCTCTCAAGCCTTCCTAACCACCATTCTACCTGCTTCATTTTCTTCATTGCACTTAACTGCTCTCTGAAATTATATCTTTAAAATTTCTTTTTATATTGTCACGTGTATCTCTTTAAAGCAGATACTCTATTGATCTTGTTTACAGTTATATTACCAGCTCCTAAAGAGTACCTGTCATACGGCACTCCTCTCTGATAAAGTATTAAAAAACTAAATAATCTCTAATTTAAAAAAGAGAATTGGGGTATATTTCAATGAGATAAAAATGATTGAGTTTGAACCTCAGGTGACAAAATGCAAGATATCTGCAGTAGAACCTCCATGGATGACCACGTCCGTACATTGACCACCTCCGTACATTGACCTAATTTGCATAGACCAGACACGCACCACATGTACACAGCAGTAAGGTAGGCCTCGTTCCTTCTGGGGAGCATCTCCGTATGGAGACCAGTCTGTTACAGTCCCTTAGGTGGTCAACGTACACTATATTTCTACTTTATTTCTAGATTTTCCAAGATGCATTCCTTTGCTTTCTAATTGTAAAAGCAAGAGAACGCTGAATCTAATGTTCAACTTTCACACCATTAATTTTTAACTTCTAATGATTGATCATCCTTTACAAAGAAACCTTAATTTTATAAAGTGAGGCTGTCAGATTTAACAAATATAAATATAGAACACCAAGTTAAATTTGAATTCAGGTAAACAATAGATAATGTTTGTATGTTCCAAGTGTTACAGAGGATAGACGTCTACCAATAATATTCACTGTTTAACACAGCAATTATTTAATAAGAAAAATACTGTTTATTTATGACATTCCAAAGACAATCAATATCTTGTATTTATCTATTTTCTCATAAATACTGTTTTAAAATGGAGATGGTACTTTGGAACTCATTTGTTAAAGAAAACTATTTCGGTCTATTGCCTGTATAACTAAGAAACCACTGGGCTAGAAGGTATATAGTAAAAGCACAATATTTCCCATTCAGGGCCTCCCATACCGGTCAAGAATATTCAGAAAATAGCAAGGCAACTCAAATTGTGCACGTCTTTTAGATGTGCTAAGCATTTTGTAAAAAAAAAAACTGTTTAGTTTTATTTTTAATGTGACTTTCATTAAAGAATATCACATATGAGAAGATTATCAGGGAACACTTGTTGAATAATACAGAATTTGAAATTGAGAATGGTATTGTGAGCCACAGTATTGATTCTGCAACACTGCATGTGTTATATTTATAGAACAGTGTATTTTAGGAAGACCATTTTAAGTTGTAAAACACTGGAGAGGTTGAATTTGGTATCAATAGTATAAACCAAACTGTGGCATCTTTTAGTAATTATCCAAGAAGAACTGTAAGATTTCACTTGGAGACAATTAGTAGCTACCAGTCATTTTCTGTAACTGGAAAGTAAATGATAACACATTGTTTAAGAAAGTTGATTCGGGTGTTAGTCCTTAGACATGAAATGTGAAATTAGAAAAAGGTAAAACAAGCTACGTCAATAATTTTGGCCTGAAGGAAAGGGAAGGTGAGGGTGGGGAGTTACCTTGTGTGATGCGGCAGAGTCAGAGGCAGGCTCCACCTGGGAACGGAGATGACAGGGAAAGGCCAGAAATGCTTTCAAAGCTTCTCACTTAAAGGTAGATGGAAAGAATACGGTGAAACTAAGAGACGTGAGAAATCTAATTTTAGAGGGGAGGTGATGTGTTCAACTTCAGTTGGTTGAATTTGATGAGAGTATCGTTTAGGTTAATGTTTGAAGTCTAAGCCAGATCTTTTGAGATCTGTATTTATGTACCCAAAGTGGGGAAGCCAAGTTGTCTTCTGTGGCAGATGACATAGTACAGACTTAAGAATTCAATTAAATTAAACATCCAGCACAGAGAAGAGGGAAGGGAGAAATCCAGTAGGAGATACAGTGCCTGTCTGAACTTGGACGAACAGCCATAAATGGTCATGTCAAGTGGAAATAAGAAGAATCATCCTCAAACTTTTAAAGAGTCACAGGCCCCTTAAGGAAACAGTTAAATCTGTGAAACGCTCCCCAGGACATAAAATGTGCATATCATGAAAAATTCTGTGCATATAATTCTACAAGTTGTCTGGCTTCTATAAAGTTTCTCATCAATGAGGGATCGTTAGATCACAGATTAAAGTTCCCTCGTTCAGAAAAAGATGAGCAAAACTGAGAGAGATTCCCAAGGAGACAGAGGAGAATAGGACCCAAAGTAACTACTAGAAAAAATATTGCTCCTTCAAAAAATAGGTCAAATGCCAGTGTTGGAGGTAAAGTGGTGAACATTTCTGCCTTCCAAAATAGAGATCAAGTATGGCAGGGACACGGAACCGTAAGTTGGGATCATAAGAAACCAAACAGCATAGAAATAAAATGCTAAGTAATAGAATAAATAAATAAAGCAACCTACAAGAAAACAAATACATTCAGACTACGAGAAACAAAATGAAGTCAGAGACTAAACAAAATGGTTGAAATCAGGCAAAGAATCACAAGTCTTAGAGAAACCAAATTTTAAGTCTGAGAAGCAGCTATGAGTGATTTGGAGTCAAGTCTGCAAAGAAGTCTAACGAGGTGGCACATGCCTGATACAGATCTCAGGTTGAGTTTGCTGAGGAAATTATGTCTTTTTAGATGAGAACTTTTATACCAGTGGAATTCACATGCACACTTCCAGAGGCAAGAAAGAAAAGTTCCCAGCATGGAGGAAATCAGGTTAAGACTAAATTTTACTCCTTAAAGACCCAGCATGAATCTGAATTTAAAATGTAATTTTTCATGGCTACAGCTTGGTTTTGGAGAAGATAATTCTAATACAATTGCCTTCTTTCATATAAAGTATTAAGGTAAGGACAAAAAGTTGTATCAGATTTCCTTTGGGATCACACAAAGTAGATCTGAAGATGGAGCAGTGGCATGCTAACTCCGTCAAATAAAACTTAAATTAAGTGACATAACACATAAACTTAATTCTTTTATTAAAACTGGCATTCTCAAATTTAAATGACTATATATTGAGATCTAAGATGAAAATATTCCTTGATTAAAAAGAACTGTGATTTCCTCCATGTAACTACAGCCAGTCCATTCTCCAAGGTCATGTTGAACCCACATGCTCTCTCTGAAGTTCAGCCCCTCAAAGGCAAGCAATGTGAAAGCCCTGGGCGCTACCCCCAGGACATTTTATTAACATTTATGTTCAAAGCACTTTGCTATCAGTTTTCACAAGGAACATGCATATAAGCCTATAATCACGTCTAAAGATAAGCATTTTTTTTTTCTTCCTCAGGTGAGGACAATGCATTCTAGAATATTTAATAGATTGGCTAAAACTGTGAAGGAAACCACAGAACCACTCAAATATAGACAACAACTGTAGATGGTGAGTTTATTCTTCTACCAGAAAGAGTGTTTTTTGTGTGTGTAAACGTGCTCAATCCACATTCACTGATGATGGAAGTAAAAATGAGGGGTCTCAGTGCTTCCCTGACTGTTATGGGACAGTCTTTCATCTTTAATATTTCTCTCCATAGCCAGGCGCAGAGGCTCACACACTCTGGGAGGCTGAGGCAGGTGAATTGCCTGAGCATGGGAGTTCGAGACCAGCTTGACCAAGAGCGAGCACCAGTCTCCACTAAAAAATAGAAAAGCTACCTGAGTTCTGTGGCAGCCACCTGTAACCCCGGCTACTTTGAAGACTGAGGCAAAAGGGTTGCTTGAGCCCAAGACTTTGAGGTTGCCGTGAGCTAGGACATCAAGGCACTCGACCCAGGGGAACTGAGTCAGACTCTGTCTCAAAAAAAAAAAATGCTTTCCATAACATTTTTCAAGTACTGTTCATATTTGTCCATTCTCTGAAAATAAAAATGAATTTCAAGTAAATCACTGTCAGTAGCTTTGAAATACTCAAAAGGTTGTCAGTTATTATATTAAATGTAGGTAATGATATTTTATATTTATAATAACTAAAAAAGTATTCTTTAGAATACTTTTCTAGTACCAAATCAGAAATTTTATATATACATTTGATATTAACCAATACAATCTTGACTTTCATATAAAATAAGCTGGAAATTGAAACCTAAGGAGAAAATATGATAAATATATTTTAAATTTGTCATTACCCTGCCTCTTTTATTTAAAAGGAAATTGGAGAATGCACTAGTGAATGTGAACAAAAGCCATTTTTGCATTTTATTTTGGTTAAGGAGTCACTGTGCTGATAAGGCTTGTAATGAAACAAAGATGATAAAAATTATTTACATAAAATACTGACAGAGATTAGTAGGATATCATCTGTTTTATTAATACATCTGGAGTCATGTTTGTAAAATTTTGTCAGTTTTTACAAAGGGAAGACAAGGATGATACAGATTTCTAAGTTAAATAATTATCTACCTTTAAAATCTGATTTATGACATATGCATTTTCCCCAAAGATATATTTTCATCATTTGTTCGCTTTTAGACAAACTTTTGTAAAAAAAAAAATAAAATAAAGTGATAAGTATTTATTACTGTTGGTTACTATGCTATCTCCCTTCTCTCACGAAAGCCCAAATCTTCAAAAGTCTTTTCATATTATAAATAGCTGAAATCTTGTACTCGCCAAAAATAATTTCTCTCACATTTTTGACCCATGCTACCAGAGTTCAGTCCTATAACTCCTAATATCTTTGCCAGAAATTCCCTGTTTGGGGATTCATTGTCTTGTCATGTCAACCAAAATATTTACATTCAAATCTGTAAAAATCCTGGAAAAATCTGTGTAGCTCTCCCTAACAAGCCCTTGTAAAATGTTGACAAATAGTCTATTTCAAAAAGTATGTATGGGGGGAGATCATCTTCAGGTTCAAGGAAATCTAAGAATCACCCCCCAAACAACACTGTCTTAAGATCAACAATGTACTTCATTAGGTGATTAAGGCTCTAGGAAATTTTCTTGGTTTTATTTGATGCAAAATTTCCACAAGCTAATCGACCATTCTAATTTCATATCACTGAACACAACTATTCTTTAGTTTTCCTTGATAATTTCTGGAAGAATAATGTTTAAAAAAGGGCATATTGTGGTTCTACTTTTACATTTTGATTGAATTTCAATATATCATAATGATCATACCTACAGCTATTTAAGTACTTAGTATGTGAACACACCTTCAGAGCTTAATTTTATTTTTATAAAAATGAGTATTTCAGACAATTGCTACCATGAAATATTAAGCAATAATAATAATAGTAATGCAAAGAAAGTAACATTCACGTTGTCAAATAAGAGCATGTCTATCATAGAATGCTTTGACTCTGAGGTTCAGTATGGAGTCATCAGTTAACTTCTTATTATTTTTTTTCCAAAGTCTCAAAAAATAGACAACTAGTATTTATAAATAAAAGATAATTTTAAAAAACAGATCATGCCCAATCTTATAGACAATAGAAAAAGAAGAAATACTTCAAAATCATTTTGCTTCATCTGGATACACCTGATATTAAAATTGGAAAAAAATATATTATTGTAAAGGGGAAATGTATTTATTCTCATTCATTCTTTTCAAGGTTTTTGTTTCTTGTCCTTATTTTAAAAACATCGTTATTATTGTTAAATTTTAAGCCTTTTTAATTTTGTGAAAGCAAAAAGTAGAAACCTAATAATCATATGTATATGTAAAAATTAAAAAAAAAACTGGTGTTTCATACTCACTACTTTCAAGTTGCTTTTAAAATATTTTCTAATTCCTTTTATCCTACTTAAACATATTTTTTCTAATTCTTATGATTTGACCACATACATACATTTGGCCATCTGACTAGCCTTTTTCTTGTTTTATTCATACCAAATATCACTTAAACTATAAGTCACAAACAAAACCCATGGCCGTTGTGACATGATCTTTACATCAGCCTGAATTGATTTTTCCTTCATGTAAAATTGTGAATGACTTAGTGGATGAGTCACATAATTTAGTTTTCATTTAACTTTTTTAATCTTAATATTTTATACTATATGGTCCTTAAATTCAGGGATCATTTTTTAATTATATTACATAAGAGTCATGTAAATATCATAAAATGTAGTCAATAAATGGTGGTCACCTTAACTGATTAGGAAAAATATATTATTTAAGTTATTCATTAACTATGATCCAGACTGTCAACAGTTTGTCCATTGATGATTTCTTTGAGATATTTTCAGAAATAAATTTAAATAAGTGGGTATCAGATGAAAGATCCAACAGTAAAACATTCTCTCAAAATAAAAGTAGAAAATAGTTGTGAAAGTTCCAAAATATGAGGAAATACTTTTTCGAATCATAATATTATTTACATAAAATTTCACGGTGAAATACGCCTGGCATACCATTTTTAAATGGCATTTCTTTATCTTATTACCAACAGAAAAATTAATAACATTTACTCACCAAAGTGTAACATTGCTCAGATTTTTATTGTTGATAAAATTACATGAAGTGTCTTAAAGTTTTCCACTAGTTTTGCTGACCTGAGATAAAAATGGTTTCTTATGTACACAGCGTTACTATGCTTCTGGAAATAAGAAATTTGTCTCCCTAGTTTGTATAATTTCTGGGAATTTTTTGATGTGAAAATCACTTTATAGGTAGTCGTGGGGGAGAAGTAATTATTTTCTTTACAGATACTTCAGACTGAAGGAAAACTCTGACCCCTTACACACGCATAATAGGCTTTCTTTTTAAATAGCTAGGAGTATTTCAAGACAAGGCCTTCCTCTCTGCAGGGCAGAAGTGTTGCAACTCACAGTCAGCTGTTTTTACTTTATTTGTACTTCAGTACTCTCGGCATTTGCCCAAGGTGAGGAGAAGGGAGTGACTCAAATAATGAGTTAACCCTCACCGCCCTGAAACCGGGTGGCAGGCTCCCACCTGCTGTCCGGGCTGCCCAGGCCTGGCTGCAGAGTGCTCTGCCTGTCAAAGCCAGCACAGAACTTTCTCATGTCAGTTGCTATGGTGATTACTTTTTTAAAAAAGCGAATTGCAGATTAAATAGCTTCATAAAACATGCATACATGGTTAGCACATAAACCGTAGGCGCCCTGCAGCTACAGCAATTTAAGCCCCACTTTCTGAAACTTTTAAAAACTTCGCTTCTGAAAGGCACATCTAATAATAAACCTGTAGTTGCTTGCCCCTCTTGTCAGTGGAGGGCAACACATTTCCCTCGGGGGAGAATCGTCCTTACAGTCAGAAAGCAGGAAAGGCTGCGGCACAGGTTGTCATGTGTCCTCAAGCTTCCCGGGCTCCCTGCCTCCACTTCTATCCCCAGGGCCACCCCAGCACATCCGCCCTCTGCATTCCCAGCTGCCACTGAGAGACGTACAGGTGATTCTGTTTCCTCAACACCTGTTCTGTTATTTGGGGGCGTGCTCCTGTAAGTATCACATCATTGCTCACAGCCTAATAAACATCGTTTTAACTGTTCATGGATGTCGAACATTCCGAGACTGAGAATGAAAATATTTTTAGGCAATGATGACAATAATTTGTTTTAATACCAACATAGCCAAACTTTCTGGCGATTTAAGAACATTTTAGCTACATTCCTTGTTTGGATCTCTAACGCAAACATTTGTGATCATTTTCTTTTTATCAATCTGTTCCTAAAATAGAAGAAAAGAAAAACTCATCAAACATGCATAGTTGACTCTAATGTTGGTGGGAGTTGGTTCCAACATCTCCTTAGATGCCAAACAAGTCTCTAGTATAAGATGACACGGAGTTTGCTTATCACCTACACCCATCCTTCTATACACTTTAAGCCACGTCTAGATTACTTACAGTACCTAGAACCATTTAAGTACTATGTAAATGGATTTTTTACTGTATTTTTTTATTGCTGTATTCTTACCTTTTAATGTTTTTAAAAATATTTGCAATTTGTAGTTGGTTGAATATGGATCTCCTGGCATAGAAGGTGGACTCTATTAATCAGAGTGGTTGTATTTTTTAACCCTCGTATGTGGATATATATTATTTTTTCAGTCCTTTTTATTCTATTATTTTGTGTCTTTCTTTATATATATACATATATATATATTCAGATTCTCACACAAAATATACCACCAATATATTTTGCCCCAACTCAACAGACGTTACATTACTTATAAACCTAACTTTCTTGTATTTTTAATATGTAGACTTTTTCCTACAGGGAAACTACTGTACAGTAATTTGCCCAAGTAGCTACCCTGCTACTGGGTAGTCTTGTCTCTGCCAAGTTTCGTTCTGTTCCCCTTTTCTAGGGTGAAATCTAAAGCCTTCTGGCTCTGAGGGTCAGCCGTTTCACGCATAGTATCTTGCTCCTAAATGTAGGATCCAAGATCCTATAGCTTTAACTTAACCAAAATGAATTAAACTAAAAACATCTGCTCGTCACTTCATGTTTAATGCGTAATCAGTAACATCTCTGCCTATACAATCTAATGACAGCGCACACCATCTATGTTTTGTACCTCCCTGATTGCTTTCAACAATTTGCCTCAAATCTACCGTACAAGATTGTTGTGAAAATTAAGTGTGATTATATATTTGAGAAATGTTCTGCAATTTGTAAATCATTTTAAAATGCTATTCAAATGCTATTGTAGAAAAAACACTGGAGAGATCTGGAATGTGTGGCTGGTGGTGCCCAGATAATCCTTTAAAGAACATGGTGCCCATCTTCAGAGGCCTTCAGCCACCATGGCCGTCAGAGTTTTCTCAGCTACAGAGAGGCCCGATGCCCCAGGTCATTTCTTCTGGGGAAGGGGAGAGAGTGTCAAGGCATCTCCACTTTAGCCCAGTGAAGGAAGCTACTTGGGCAATACTCAGGCCAGATCTCCCACTGTGTTGGTTGAGGATTGGTTAGTTCTGAATTTGATTTTGTCCTCTGCATAATCCTTCCCTCTCAGCCTTGAAAGATACTGATTTTTAATAAACATCTTGCATCTATCTCAGCACCTGCAAAGCCCCTAGTGCAGAAGAAACAACAATTCATTTTTAGTTAACCACCAAGACCATGCTACCAGTATGACCATCTTTAGTTGATTGACTTTTAAATTTCAAACCCTCAGAAATAGATAACGGTTTTATGACTGATACTTAAAACTTGTTGAAGATGCATGATGAATAAGACATTAAAATAATACTATTATGATACCACATGTAACCTTTAAGTTGCTGGGTTATTTATTGTAGGTTATTTGCATTTTTTAAAATGTTAGAAAATTTGTGAATTCCTTTTTTTTCTTTTCTTTTGAGACAGATTCTCACTCTATTGCCCAGACTAGAGTGTCATGGCCTCAGCCTAGCTTACAACAACCTCAAACTCTAGGGCTCAAGTAATCCTTCTGCCTCAGCCTCCCAAATAGCTGGGACTATAGGTGTCCACAGCAAAGCCCAGCTAAGTTTTCTATTTTTAGTAGAGATGGGGTCTCACTTATGCTCAGACTGGTCTAGAACTCCTGAGCTCAAGGAATCCTCTCAGCTTGGTGTCTCAGAATGCTGGGATTATAGGCATGGGCCACCATATTTGTCACCAATTTTTATTTTTTTCAAATTTATTTAATTTATTTTTTTGAGACAGAATCTCAAACTCTTGGGCTCAAGTGATCCTCTTGCCTCAGCCTCCTGAGTAGCTGGGACTACAGGCACCTGCCACAACACCCTGCTAGTTTTAGAGACAGGGTGTCACTCCTGTGCAGGCTGGTCTTGAACTCCTGAGCCTCAGGAATCTTTCCAGCTGCCTCCCAGACTGATAGGATTATAGGTGTGAGCCACCATGCCCTGCTCAATTCCTATTTTTTGTTAATTTGTTTTTTATTAGATCATAATTGTGTACATTAATTCTCTCATAGGATACAGTGTGTTGCTTCTATATGCAGTTTGGAAAACTCTCATCCAACTGGCTAACATAGCCATCATGTCTTTCTCCTAATTGTTGTGTTAAGACATTCATATTCAACCTTTAGACAAATTCACATGTACCGTAATAGGATAAATCATAGGTGTGATCCCCACAATATCATTCTCTTCACCCATCATCACCCCTCCCCTCCCCCTTCCCCTTTCCCCGTAGTCTATGGCTCCATTTGGATTGTAGCTTTCTTAAGATAGCTAACAATTAGTTTCATAATAGTGTTGAGTACATTGAATACTTTTTCTTCCATTCTTGAGACACCTTGCTAAGGAGGACATTTTCCAGCTCCATCCA
>CAUYQV010196202.1:0-12853 GCA_963574575.1 Galagoides demidoff | reverse complement strand
GCAACCTCCAACTCCTGGGCTCAAGCGAGTCTCCTGCCTCCGCCTCCCAAGTAGCTGGGACCACAGGCGCCCGCCACAACGCCCGGTCATTTTTTGGTTGCAGCCATCATTGTTGTTTGGCGGGCCCGGGCTGGGGATTCGAACCTACCACCTTAGGTGTACGTGGCTGGTGCCTTAGCCGATTGAGCCACAGGCGCCGAGCCTATGCTCAGTTTCTTTTGGTAAATCTGGTAATTGTAGCTCTTGTATATTTGTGACGATGCTGTTATAATAAATATAAACTTAGAATTGCTATCATCCTGTTGAATTTTAACTTTTTATCATTGTATAGTGACTCTTGTTATCTCTAATAATAATTTTGCCTTAAAGTCTGTTTTCTTATCTATACTGTGCACAGCTTAAGACAATTCTTTTCATTTGTTTACTTTGAAGGTTTCTATGCCCTTATATTTTAGGTATTTGTCTTATAACGTCTCTTGTCTAGTTGATAATCTTTGCCCTTTAAGTTTGGTACACTTAAATCTAACATGATTGTTGACATATTTCTTTGCTCATAATTTTTCTTCCATTTCAGTTTTTCATTTCAGAACCATCTATTTATTTATTAATGGTACAGGTTGGATTGCATCTGCCAAAAAGATATGTTGAAGTTCCAACCCTAGTACCTTAATGTGACCTTATTTAAAAACAGGGTTCTTGCAGATGCAGTGATTACAATGAGGTCATACTGGAGCAGGAAGAAGTGTTAATGCAATACCACTGTTGTCCTATAAGAATAGAAGTAGAGAAAGACACACAGGGAGAATGCCATATGGTAAAGGCAGAGAATGGAATGATCTGATAGATCTACCATGCAAGGGAAGGCAAGATTGCTGGCAGCACCAGACACTAACAGAAAGTCATGGAACAGATCTTCCCCTAGAGTCATAAAAGAGTGTGTGGTTTTGCCAACAGCTTGATTTCAGACTTCTAGAAGCAATAGGTTTCTGTGGTTTTAAGCCACCCAGTTTGTGGGACTTTGTTATGGCAGCCCTAGGAAACTACTGCCATGAAGTACAACATTTAGAAATTCCTTTTGTGAGGATCAATTAGCAGTAAACTTTTAATTTTCAATTTTCTGCATATGTTTAACTTTCCCTCATTCATAAGTGTGTATTTCTGTGTCTATACATGTGCATGTATATCCAGCTATATAATTCTAGGCTCACATTTATTTTGTCAACATTTTGCAGATTTTATTCTGCTCTTTGTTTCACTGAGGTATTGAAAATACTGCTGTGAGTCTAAGTGCCATTTAGATACTCATAATTTTTATCTCTGGATGTTTTCAGTGTCTTGTGTTGCTCTTCGGTGTTTTGTAGTTTCATTATGGTGTTTTTAGGTGTAGATTTTTTTTAAAATTCTATTTGAGATTTACTTTCACAAATCTGAGAAATCATGTCTTTCTTCATTTCTGTAAAATTCTCAGTAATTATCTCTTTGAATATAACGTTTTCTCCTTTCTTTCTCTTCTTTCCTTCCAGTACTACCATTAAAAATTTTCTCCCTATTGTTCCTATTTCTTAACCATTCTTTCACATTTTCCAAATTGTTGTTTTATTGAGTCTTTTTTATCCAGAGGATAATTTCTTCAGATTTGTCCTTCAGTTTATATTCGCTCTTGAGTTTTATATAATGTCATGTTTGATTTACCCATTAAGTTTTTATTTTTAGGTTTTTTTTTTCTTTTACAGAAATTCTATTTTTTCTTGTTTAAATCTACATGGTAGTTTTGATAATCTCACTTCCTTAGGTATGTTTTCTATTTTCTTTTTCAATCTACAGACATTTTAAAAAAATTGTTTTTATTGTGGAAAAATACCCATGACATAAAATTTACCATCTAAGCCATGTTTAAGTGTATAGTTCAGTGGCCTTAAATACATTCAGATTCCATATAAGAGTGAGGACATGTGGTATTTGTCTTTCTGTGTCTGGCTTATTTCACTTAGCATAATGTCCTCCAAGTTCATTCATGTTGTTGTGTGTACTAAGTTATAATTATAAAGAAAGAATAAGTGTTTAATTGCAGAGTAGGGAGACTATAGTTAACAATAAGGTATTGTGTATCTTGAAAGATCTAGAAGAGAGGATTTTGAGTGTTCCCACAATAAGGAAAGGTGATGTTTGAGGTATGGATGTGCTAATTACTCTGATTTGATCACTATCATTCAACAATGTTACATGTGTTGAACATCATATTGTACTCCATAAATAAGTATAATTATCAATTAAAAATAAAAAGAATTTTTAAAATAAAAAGAATTTACATTGTTTTACTACCATTGTCATCTGTCTTATGACTTTTTTCATCTTGTAAAACTAAAATATTAATCAATATTCATTAAACAGTAAATACTCCCCCCATCCCCATCTTCTGGCCACCGTGATTCCCCTTTTTGTCGCTATGATTTTGACTACTAGAACTACCTTATAAAAATGGAATCATACAATTTGTCTTTTGTGTCTGGCTAAATTCACTTAGCACAATATCCTCAAGTTTTCATTTTATAGCATGTGCCAAAATTTCCTTCCTTTTTAAGGCTGAATAATATTCCATTGTAGGTATTTAATGCATTTTGAATATCTATTCATCTCTCAGTAGACATTTGGTTGTCTTATGAATAATGCTTCTGTTAACATGTGTGTACAAATATCTGTACACATTCCTGCTTTCAATTCTTTTGAGTGTCTACTGAGAAATGGAATGGCTGCATCATACATGTATTAATCTGCAATCTTTTTATAATGTGTAAAACAATTCCAATGTCTGACTTACTTGGGGTCTAATATTACAGTTTCTCATTTATGTTGAATTTTACTCATAGAGGGTTATTTCTTCTCAGAGAAACCGAAAGGATTCGGTTGAGAGTTCTTTCCTCTAGAGAAATTTAGTTTTATTTCTTCCAGATCACTCTAAACTAACCTTTTGGATTATTATTATTTCCTGAGCCATAACAGATTATATAGGTTTTTACACCAACCTTCAAAGGTAGTTTATGATTGGGGGTTTCTGTGGGGGATTTTTCTTTTCCCCATCCAGAGATGTAATGGAGACAGACCAATTTCCTAGCAGTCTCTCTTTTGCCACAGATAGAATTTTACCCATCTACCCTTTCACTGGCAGTGTAGTTTTATGAAAGGAGTGTCAGTTTTGATTCCTTACTTTCACCAGACCTAAGCCTGCTATGCCTCTGGCACAGGGCAAAACCGGCAGCCATAGGAGATGACTGGTATCAGGGACTATTCCCAGGGCAGTCTCTGGCTTCAGAAGTTGGTTATCTCTCTAGTTGTATCCTCCTTCTGTTGTGTATGTGTGTGTGTGTGTGTGAGCATTTTAAAGCATATTTGTGGCATTTTATTAAGAAGATTGATTCAGATGTAGTGTAGAATAGTACTTACCACAATTAGATCTTTGATTAATTCATTTGTTTAATCTGTCTTATCTACCTCAACTATAAACTTCATGGGAGCAGAAAGCATGTCTCTATCTCTAGTGCCTCTATGTAGTAGATGTTCAATAATTATTCACTGAATGGATAAGGAAATGAATGGATGTCTTAGCCTGCCATTGATGCCTACGTAATGAACAACAATCTCAGACTGCAAACTGGGATAAGCAAGAAAATACTTTCCCTATTTTGTACAATTTTACTTAATTTCCGATTCTAAGTACCCTTTGTCATTCTAGGGATTTCCCCTCACCACCTCCACTTCTTGGAGGTTATATATGGTTCCTGTATTTCACACAGAGCTGTGAACACCCATTCTGTCTTCATAATTCATCCTGAAAGGATGCCCACCATGTGTGCTTCATTTCTGCTGCTCCTCTTCTTCAGATCTGATTCTTAGGCTATTCTTTCCCATACCTGGGACATATCTGCTAGTTGTTTATGGTCTTGACTATGCTCAGGATCCACAGAGCCCTCTCTCCAGCCTGTGAGAAAAATTACTTTAGACAGAGGCATAGTATTGGTTAATGATTCTCCCTTTCCCACTCTACCTCTTTAGGTGGTTGTGAATCTTCTTACCACACAGAAGCATACCACTGCAATACTCCTAATCATTTCTCTTTCTTGAGGCCAGCAGCCTACACCTACTAGGAAAAGCAAGGGGGTAAAATAGAAGGGAAAAAATTTAAATTAGTATCTCAAAATATTATCCAGCCATTCTTTTGGCATTGATCATTCATCTCTGATGTTGATTGAGAGAAAAATAAGACAGTGAAAGGAAAGAGTCTTATCCCTGACAAAAAGCCATCTCTTGAAATTTCATTGGGAAAAATGGATAGAAACTATAAATTGAAGACCACTGATGTGACGTACGGGTAAGCAAATTTTCTTAAAGTCATACATGATAAGACTTATGCTACATTCTATTTATTAGAAATGAGTCATTAAGTTTGGCCTGTACTCAAAGTAAGGAAATTGGGTTCCATTTTTTGAGGGAAAGATTGTCAATGAATCTATGGGCATATTTTAAAACCATTACCAATCTGCTGTGACATGTTGTTTTAATTGACATGTATTAAGAAATACCAGCATCACACAGATAAGCTGTTGGAAAAAAGGAGTATTTCAACAACCTTTTCAAAAAAATTGTGGAAATTCTTAGACACTACATTAGTGCTTTAAAAAAAAAGCTTAGTTGCATTATGGAATCTGAAACCGTATCAATTAACTTTTCAAATTCCATTACATTCAAACTTAGTCTATCTTGTATTTTCAATGGATATTTTACCCATGTGTGATTTTGTAACTTCATATATTGGTCACTTGGATTATTGATTTGTTGAGTTGCATAGATCTCTCAAATGTTGGCATATTTCATTATATAATATTAAATATTATATTGCTAATATTACTACTAATCTCATCTGAAAAGCTTTTAAGTACTGAACAACTGTCAAGCTTATGGTGGCAGATACAGTATTTCTAAAATTCTAATTTTTACTCTATAGCTTGAATTTTATCATTGGCAACAAATACTGTCAGTTGTTTTCCTTGAAGTGATAGTCAGTCTCACTTGGTTCATTGTGAAGAAAATGTCTGCCAAATACTCAAGTCTAAATAAAGAGAGTTTTTCATTGATTCAAATAAAAATGTTATTCTCTGAAAAAAGTAGTTCAGCTCACAACTCAAGCAGTCTTACAAGTGCTTTTCCTTGAGACAACCATCACACTTGAGTACATAGGAGAAGTGCTTTTTGCATACTTCACATTTTGTCAATTATTATATTAAAAAGATATAGATCCAAAAGCTTATTTTTTAAAAAAAATCAATAACTTATATTATTTCATGAAGGCCATCCTAAAGTGAAATGATTTTCTGGCCTTTTTTCCCCTGCTGGTGAGTGGCAGTAAAGTGTAGAGTTCATTGTCCTAGTATACTGATTACTAGCGCAGTTGGGACCTCTGCTTTGATGATACATGCTGAATGACTAGCAGTTCTACAGATCATTGCTTTTGCACCATTAATGGAAAGGTCAACACAGTGAAAAAGGCAAATAATATCTTGGTATCATGAACATAGTTTTGAATTTTTTAATAACTGAAAGTGTCTCATGGACCCTCAGAGATCCACGGCCCATTTTTGGAGTACTGCTGCTCTAAAGTATTAACCAGTAGCCAATTTCTCCTGAGAAAAAAATTGATCTTTCACAAGATTTAAACTTGATCTTTATCTTCTCTTCACCAGCCCCCACTCCCCACTTTTCCTCCACCAACCACTGATGCCTCCACCCATCAGGCTGAATAATTAATTGTACTCTTTTTCTTGAGAGAGATGTCACATTTCCATCTTTTCCACACTTTCTCCTTCTGCTCCTCCTCTGCTTTTCTTCTTCTATTTTATTGTATTTTATTTATTGTGGTAAAAACATTTAAGATAAAATCTACCCTATTAATAGATTTTTAAGTATACAGTACATTATTGTTAGCCATGGGCATGATGTGAAATAGCGGACCTCTACAGTTTAATCATTTTGTATAACTAAAATTTAATACCTATTGATTAGCAACTCTTCCTTTCTGCCTCCCCTCAGCCCCTTGCAACCACCATTTTATTCTTTGCTTCTATGAGTTTGACTATTTTTGATTCCTCATGTAGGGGCCCTGCAGTAGTATTTGTCCTTCTGTGGCTGACTAATGCCACTTAGCATGAAGTACTCCAGGTTCACCTGCGTTGTCACGTGTGAAAGGATTTTTAAGAAAGGATTGTCTTCTCACTTGTTAAGTTCTGTAAAGAATTTCATTAAGAGATTTATCTTAAGTACTTAAAATCAATTTCAAATACATGATAGTAGTTACTTTCAAATAATTTTTAAAACAACATTATCCATCTTAACTATACTTTATGATTATTATACCTTAGTTACTAAAGTTGGCAAATTTTCTACAGTGCAGGGCATCGTTTAATGAGTCTTAAAATTCAAAGTGAGAGAAATGTCTTTGCTAATGAGGTTGCTGAACCTATATGTGCTCTTAGTCCACCTCTCCCAAGGTTTCTGACAAGTTTCAGTGGATCAGAACTGGGCCCATGTTAAAGATGTGATGCATCAGCTCAGCAGAACACAGTCAGTGGGGAGACACAGTATTTGAGGGGTGGGGAGGAGCTGGCAATTCTTTGATTTTCTTTTTTCTTATACTGGTTTGAATCTCTGTGCCAAATTACTCATCATTGTGTGTGCTGGCCGCTGAATTTTCCCAGTAATGTTGAATGCAGCTTTTGATGAGAAATTTTGGTGTAGAGCCTGCCTGTTGACCTGACTTCTACATGATGTTTCAAAATCTCATGCAGACCCTGGAGGAGTAACCTGCCTAGTAATGAGATTGGAATTCATATCTGCGTGGTCATTTTTGTTGCAATGATCCACCTGTTTTTATAAGGGTCCATGATGCTAGATTTAAATTAAGGCCCTCATTTGCTCTGGAGCTTGGTGTTAACATCATTAAACTCCCACTATCCAAATGATGATTTATGCAAATTGTTTGCCTACATTTACATAAATTACATCAGTGAAGCTAATAAAACTCAGTAAGAAAATTTCAATTAAAAAGATTCTAGGAAACAAATTTCTGGGATTTTTCCCCTTGTTTATTGTTTGGGATTCATTGAGGGTACAAAGAATTAGGTTACACTGATTTCCTTTGTTAGATAAAGTCCCTCTTATAATTGTTTCCCACCCCTAAGAGGAGTGCCATAAATTTCTTTTGTGAAGAAATCCTTCTTGCCATTGGATGGGCAGTTCCAGGTTTTGTAAGTCCTCAAGCTTACATGATTTTGAGATTCTTCTATGTAAAAAAAATGCAAAATTGCCAAAGTGATCTTAGGTAAAATGAAAAAAGTAAATCACAATAAATTATGGAATCCTTGAAGATTCAGTGATCTCTTTAGGCAAATTCACAGAAACAAGTATAACAAAATGCTTCTTGATGAGACTCTGGCTCACTCTCCTCTTAGGACTCTGTACAATCCAATAGCTTGGAGCACTCAGAGCCAGAAGCAGGTGGTCAAGGAGAGGCCTCGGAGTGTTAGCTTCATTAGCTTTATAGTAGCTCCATCCCTGCATTGGGAGAACTCCCTGTTCCAGACAAGGCCACCTCTCCAATCCTGCCGGAGATCATAGCTGTTTTTCAGCTGACCCTAACTCACGCTGAGAAACGGTCTGATGTTTGTTGAAGCAACAAAGAAAGACACTGACTCTTTCCTTTCATGAAGCTGTATAATTCTTTAAATGACATTTCAGAGCCCTATTTATTCTAATATTATGTTATATTTAAACATTATCAGACACAGAAACATCCCAGAGGGCACAAATACCATCTTTATCCGCAAGGAAGTTGTAGTCATTAGAAAAAGGAGATGCTGTAAATTTCAAAAACTCAAATCATTGCTTCTATTAATTTTTTTTTAAAAGAAATCTGCCTCACAGGAAAGCAATTTGAGAAACAACATTTTAATCAGCTCTACTGGATAGCAGGTAATTCATTATTCCCAATGCCATATTTATTATATTAACATATTTGTGTTCTAATAAAAGGGCAGGTCTCCATCCATTCACATGTTCTGTAGTAAAAAAAAAAAAAAAAAAAAACCTTTGGAAGCCTGGTATTAAAATGGTTTAAGTTTTGAAAAAAGCAAAGACCTTTAAGAATGATGTTTAAACTCATGAAGCAAGTCTTGGACTGTCTTATGAATGATTTTCTTCTTTCATCTGCCAAGGTTATTTAGTGATATCCACTCTTTCCTGGTGTATTACTTGCTTTAGTAAATTAGGAAATAGACGAGTAGAAATAAGAAAATTGACAAAAGTCTACAGAAAAATTTGGAAGAAAATTACATTTTATAAATGCTAAGGGTAACAGATTTGTCATTTATAAAGAGTGAATGTTTCTCTAATCCATCAAATTTTGTAACATGAAAGTGATATATTGACTTTTAGGATACAATTCCCATTACCAGGCTAGAACTAGGACATTCCAATCATATGTTCACTGAACCAGCCATTTTGTTCTTTATTTTAGCTCAGTGCAGCAGAAGATCATTACAAGGGTCTCAGTAACTGATCAATTTTATTCTGCAATGTCTTGAATCAACATTAGAGGTAGCTGAGACCTCCACAGTTATCTCTTAATGAAATATATTTGAGATAATATATACTTTCTTATTCAATGTGGATAATGACAAAATCATAAGGCTTAGACTTGAAAAAGAATATTATTTATCCTTATATATTTGAGTCTTCAAACCAGTGTTTTTCAACCTTTTTTTATCTCATCACACACTTAAACCTGTAATTAAGCTTCCACAGCACACTTAAATTATGATGACCAAAAAAAAAAAAAAGAGTTAAAAAAAAAGGAATATACTTACTGTGCTTTGCAATTCTCTCAAAATAATTTAATTAATGATCTTTAAAAATTTTTGCAACACACCTAAGATCCTCTCATGGTACACCAGTGTGGTGCTGCACACCAGCTGAAAGTCACTAATTCAGATATCATACCCTAAATTTCCTAGATATGTAACATATCTATTTCTATAGAAGTTTAGAAGAGACTTTGAAAAATCCTACTTAATAATTAATAATATTCACTATTAGATGAATGTGTTTCGTACTTATAAATTTTTATGCCATGGTTTAATTAAATTCTTCCAAGTATTTATTGAATGTCTACTAGAAGTTTAACACTATGCTAGGCCATGACAGAAGTTGTGGGGTTACACATGAAGGGTTGTGATAGCTCTCTCTGAAAAAGAAAGATACACTAAAGTGAAATTATGAGGCCTCATCATAAGTGTTTTGGTTCCCATGGCTCTAGTGCTAAGGGGACACCTGAGAAAGTTAAGTTCCATGTTCAATGTGGACTCATTCGTATAAAATGATCTCAAGTTCCAACCCACACTAGATATGGAGGAAATGTATTTTTGTCTTAGGAATAATGAAAATTGCTTTTGCTTAAATGATTATGCTTGTTTCAAGCTATGAAAAATGTGAAAAGATAAAAGAAAAACAATGACTTCAAATCACACCACCTAGATTAGCCATTGTAATGTTTAGGTGATCATTATCCCAGACGAAGTATTTTTAGAACATGTAACATAGAAATGTAGCCACCAAAGACAGTTGTAAGGCAAAAGAACTTTATTATCCTTTTTGTAGGTTTTTTTCATGAGCTAGAGCTGATTTTTAAACATGTTTTATCTCCATATTTCATCTCTTTCTTCCACACCCAAAACTTCATTTCAGGACGTTGAAACCTGATTTCACCTTTGTCATTGAATCTGCCGAAGTGAACGATGACATCCAAACTGAAAAGCCCAGTGAAAACTTTTGACTTCTTTGCTTTGACTGACTTCTAGTTAGCATTCCACAAACAGTATCCTCCTCCTTAAAATTCTCTCTAACTTCATTGTGAGCTTTTTTACTCTTTTCAATCCTTTTTATATTGGCAGACCCTGGAGTCCTAGTGTCTTCTCAATCTGGATGCTTTCCCTGGGAATGGCTGGCTGATGGGCCACTCACATTTCATGATTTCAGCTACCACAAAGACCTTGACTTCTATGTTTTTATTTATAAGATCTACCTCTTAAGTTATTTTTCTATATGTGGCTATCTGGATGTCCCCTAGTTGTCAAAATGCCCCCAAATAATCATCTCCAATCCCAAACCTGCTTTCCTCCTGCCCAGATGAGCTCTATAACTAAAATACTATTTATTAAGGCCTAAGCTGGGTATTGCTTATTGGTAATCATTCATTCTCACCCTATTCCCTGCCCTATATTATAGGAGCCAGAAACTTGGGAATTAACTACAGATAGTAGAGTTCTGGATGCAACTGATATTCTATCAAAGAAATGCACTTGCCTGTGTTTGAGAGATGAAAGGAAATAGAGCCATTCTCCCTCATCAGAAGTCACAGCTAACACATTGCCCCTGGAAGACATAGCTTTGTGATGATTGAACTTTTTGTTTCACTGTCATTACCAGATTTGGAGCCACAGAGTACTTGTGACATTGACAGCAGTTTCCTGAAAATCCTCTTGACTTTTGGGTGGCGGCCTCAGCTTCCTGATCTTCAGATTATACTTGCAGTGGTTTATCTAAAAGCCAAGTGGCCCTGACTTTGTTCTGTCTAGTCTTTCCAATTATTTTGTAGGCATCTAGCTCTCTGAATTCAATACCTCTTTGCTTGATGTACCTGTGTAGTTTCTGTTTTCTGCACTGACCATTTTTTTTCCTTTGATCTTTTTCTTTTTCCTGCACTGAATGATGACTGACATAAATCCAATTTTGTTACAGGGACAATAGTAAGCTCTTTTCTTATATTATCATTATTATTATTGTTTTAAAATTCTAGTAAAATATTATTCTCATCTTACATATGAGGAAATTAAGGTTTAAGATCAATATGACTTACTTATCCATTGCTGCTAAGGGGTGAAGCCAAAGGAAAAAGTATTTTTCACAGCCAAAGCTTTGTAGGTGCTCTGTCTCTTGTTTAATACCAGCTACCTCTAAAATATTGACATCAACCCAGGAAACCGTAAATCTGAAAATCTTCATAGTTTCTTTCCTCTCCAATCCCATCTTCCATGTCTTAAAACACTAAGCTTGTTGATTTCCCTTAGATTTCTCTGTATTCTATCTCTTTTTTATTTTATTCCACTGCCACTGCCTTGATTGAGCCTTCATTGTCTTTCTCCTGGATTAGTGTAATTTAGCTCCTTAGCTAAAATGTTGCTTCCATTCTGATCGCATTTAATTCATCTTTCATGCTACTGTGTGGAATTTGAGTTTTAGAATAAAACTAATGGCACTCTGGGAGGCCAAGGTGGATGGATTGCCTGAACTCATGGCTTTAAGACCAGCCTGAGCAAGAGTGAGATCCCATCTCTAAAAATAATAGCTGGATGTTGTGGCAGGTGCCTGTAGTCTCAGCTACTTGGGAGGCTGAGGCAAAAGAATCACTTGAGCCCAACAGTTTGAGGTTGCTGTGAGCTATGATGCCATAGCAGACAAAGTGAGACTCTGTCTCAAAAAAAAAAAAAAAAAAAAAAGGCAGTGCCTGTGGCTCAAGGAGTAAGGTGCCAGCCCCATATATTGGGGGTGGCAGGTTCAAGTCCAGCCCCAGCCAAAACTCCAAAAATAAAAGAAGCCAGCCATTGGATATTATTCAGATACTTAAAAAATATATATATTTTAACTATAAATATATATCTATATATGGAGACAACAAAATAAATATCTATATCTATATATGTCTATATCTATCTACCTATGTATATATATATCTATCTATATCTCTCTCTACATATAAAACAAAATTAATGTCTGGGCACAGTGGCTTATGCCTATAATCCTAGTACTCTGGAAGTCTGAGACTGGAGGAATCCCATGAGCTGAGGAGTTCAAGCCACCCTGAACAAGAGCAAGACCCTATCTCTACTAAAAATAGAAAAAAAATAGCTGGGTATTATGGTAGGTACCTGTAGTCCCAGCTTTACAGGAGGCTGAGGCAGGAGGATCGCTTGAATCCAGCAGTATGAGGTTTCTGTGAGCTATGGTGATGCCATGGCATGCTAGCCTGGGTAACAGAGTAAGACTCTATTTAAAAAATAAGTAAATAAAATACAATAATAATTTGACTCATCAAAATTTAAAAAAATCTAATATTACTCCATTACCAAAAGTCCTTCAGTTGTTCCTCATACCACTGGATGATGCCCAAACCCAGTGAGGGCAGGCCTATTGTGTCCCAGATTCTGTAGGACCCACCTCATCTCTGCACAGCTTCCCTCTCTCTGCCTCCCACCTATATGTACTCTCCTTCTTTGTCTTCCTTACTAGACTAGGGCAGGGGCAATGTGTTCTTTATCTTTGTACCCATTTTTGAGCTTAGCACAGTGCTTTTAGCCTAATAGGCACCCAATAAATATTTGCTAAAAATAACGGATGAAGGGAAGATGTACCATTTGTGGAAACCAAAAAAATCTTTCAGAAGTTTGTCAAAAAATACAGGAAGAGGCTGAAGGAAATTTATTTCAGTCTGGAAATCATAATGAATTTATCGTTGTAAAGCAGAAGTAAAGGTATCCTGGATAGGACACCAAACTTGTACTCATTAACTTTGGCAACACTCTCTTCTTCCTGCATTTTTACGGTTATTTCTCTCTCTCTCTCTTTTTTTTTCCTTTGAGACGGAGCCTCAAGCTATCCCCCTGGGTAGAGTGCCATGGCATCACAGCTCACAGCAACCTCCAACTCCTGGGCTCAAGTGAGTCTCCTGCCTCCGCCTCCCAAGTAGCTGGGA
>CAUYQV010196195.1:0-18232 GCA_963574575.1 Galagoides demidoff | reverse complement strand
GGGCTCAAGCGAGTCTCCTGCCTCCGCCTCCCAAGTAGCTGGGACCACAGGCGCCTGCCACAACGCCCGGCCATTTTTTGGTTGCAGCCATCATTGTTGTTTGGTGGGCCCGGGCTGGGGATTCGAACCCGCCACCTTAGGTATATGTGGCTGGCGCCTTAGCCGATTGAGCCACAGGCACCGAGCCTTGTTTTATAATTATGCACATCTGCATAGCTCTAAAGTCAAATCTATAAAGGGAGCCGCTGAAGGGTTTGGCAGGCAGGGCTCCGAGGGCACCCTCTGCGCCTGGCAGTTGGGGACCCTGAGGCTGTGCAGGGTCCTTGCCCTGCCTACCAAGCAAGGTGCTGGGAGAGAAGTCACACTGCTTCTCCTCACCTCTCCTTCCTCCTCCTCCAAGCCCCCACAAGTAACCATTTTTTAAACCTATTTTATAGTTCAATCTTTCCATCGAGTCCTTAATATAGGGCAAATATATCTACGTACGTGAGATAAATCTGTGCAGCCCTTTGTGAAAACTTCAGGATGGTACACACCCCAGTGATGGTCCTCCTGGCCACTGTGCCCCAGCTGTGAATGGACACCGTCTATTCAACAGGCCCTCAGGGTAGATGTGGGGTTGTTGACAGTTGGGGTGCCTTTTCCTCTTTTTGTTTTTTGCTATTGAGAATAGAATAGTGTTACAAAAACAACCTATCTCAGAAGGAGGATGGTGGTTTCCCCAATTGTGCTAATTGTCTAGCGTTTGTACCATCTCACCACCAGCAGTGCCTGAGAGTGAATTTTCACTCAACAGCTTTACCAACTGAGTACTTCTAGGCGTTTGGATTTTTGTCTGATAGATGAGAAATGAGATCTTAATCAAGTTTTCGCAAATATATGTTTAACAAATGGATGTTAAACATTTCAAAAGAGCCAAACGGGATCTCCAGCTTGGTTGGCAGGCAAGAAGCTGAATTGAACTTGCACAAAAAGTGAAGTTTAATACACAGTATACACAGCAGGTTCTTTGAATGAATATTGGAGTTAGAAAACGGCTGTTGCAATCAGAATCAGTAAGAGCCGTGCCTGCTGGCCACAGGTGTGAGCAGGTCCTCACCAGCCCGCAGGCGAAGCTGGGGCTGAACCCCCAGTCCAGCTCAGGAGAGGCAGCTGTGCACAACACCGCCCTGTCCGTCCCTTCCTTTTCTAAGTTCTATTTTATTTTTAACTGACATGTAAATGTAAGATTTGCAAGGTACAATGTTTTATTTCCATCCATGTATACGTTGTGTAGTGATTAAGTTGGGGTAAATAGTGTATCCATTGCCTCAAACATTTATATTTCTTTCTACTGAGAATATTCAAAATTCTCTCTCCTAGTTATTTTGAAATATACACTCCAATATTAACTACAGTCACTGTACTGTGCAATAGATGAGTGGTTGAAAAGAGGGGTTCTACTACACAGTGCAATAATATTGAGAATGAAATCCTGTTACTTGCAGCAGTGTGTGAAGCTGGAGGACATGGTAAGTGAAATAGTCCCCTTCCCCTTCTTATTCACACGCCTCACTGGGGACACACCTGCGCTGACTCCTGAGTTAACAGGTAGCTTTCTGAATCTTAGATTGTGCTTACTAGGGGAATCTGTTAAAAAATTAAGGAAATGGTGTGAAGCTGTGATTTTGCACCCTCTATTTCTTTCGTGGAAAATAACGTGACTATAAATGGGTTCTTGGGAAACTTTCATACCTGAGACGTGGATTTGACAAATGCTTAGAAAGTGATTTTCTTCTCAGAAGTAGTTTCAAATGGAGGACATTGGACCAAAGGCCTTCTCACTGGCTATGTGGCCAGGCTTCCACCCTGGACCCCCGGCCAAGCACGCAGCACTATCCCACCCCAGGTGGGAATCCCCTCACTGGGCATCACGTCCCTGGCCAGAGAACAGTGCAGGAAATGGTTGCTGAGGTGTGCACATCACTCAGCTCGGAGGCACTTTCTAGGACCTGTCACCTCTCAGTGCACAGTTCACACAGATTTGGTGCAGGGGAAGCTGGAAATGCTTTTATTCTGTTGTTTGAAACAAGGGGACATTTTTCTACAATAAGTGGCCATCGCTGGGCCAGCCGGAGGGCCCCCGGGCAGCAGCACACAGCATGTGCAGACAGCACCAACTGGGGCGAGATTAGGTCTCAGGCCATGTCTGTCAGCCGCTGTCCCTGCATATGTGGGAATGTCACCCTCCAATGGCCTCTACCCTGGCAGGGCCTGGAAAGGGCATGTTCTATGGACTGACTCTCACCCAGGACCCCTCCTGCAGCACTGGTCCAGCCCACACCCCACACTTGCCCAACCACCACAGGCAGGAAGCCCCCTGTCCTGGTATTCCCCACCAGTGCCATGGCGGGGGTCTCTAAGGACTTCGGGGACACACCGCTATGGTAGATGATGGGCTGGACTCAACCAGCTCCTCGGGTCTGCAGCCAGCCCATCTGTGCAACTGCTGGCTGTTGGAACACATGCATGGCCCTTTCATAGTGGTGCCTCCGTGCTTTGGGCGGAAGATGGGCACAGGTGTTTCTTCCTCAGCTCTGCAGGGACACATAAAGCCCTGAGGAAGGTCCCTGCTGCAGTGTTCCTCCCAGATTCTAGATGAAGCTTGTGGAAGGGCGTCTGTGACTGATGAGAGGGCACTGGGGTCCACCTGGGCTGAGGTCTGCCTGGGCTCTGCACTGCTGAGCTATGGCGGGCTTCCTCTCCTTGGGAGGGATGCAATCTCCCACTCCACAGCCCAGAACACTGGAGCCCAGGGGACCAGCCCATGGACCCCCCCTCCTGAGTGCACAGCCAGGGCTCAGCCCCAGGTCTGACTCCTGCAGCCATGGTCCTGAGGTCCTTCCCCAATACACCTCTGACCCAGATAAGCACCCACCTCACACAAAGCACCACCACGGCCTCACCCCCTCACAGCACATCCTCAAATGTCCCCAGAGTTTAACTTCACTGCCTGCCCCTGAGTCAAGTGAAAGATAAGGCCACATTTCCCCAGGGCTGAGGCCTGGGAGGGGTCCTCAGGGAGCCCCCTACTCACAGTCCCCTGCTCTCAGCAGTGTTTTCACATGATTGTGACGTTCTCTGCCTTCTGGGCACAGCACCCCCACCCCCACCCCCACCCCACCCCCGAGGCTCCATGCAAGTCCCTGCCTGGGGAGGACAGAGGGGAAGCTGCCCTCCTCCACTCTGGCCCCCACCCTCCTCGGCTACAGCCCCCACAGGTCACTGCCCGTCAGCTGAGCCCACTTCACGGTGTGTGAGTGGAACCTTGTGTCCAGGCTGATGCAACAAATTTGTTTATTTCAGGACAGCGTCTAAATTTCCACTGTAGAGAGATGAAGCCGGGCCCTTGTCCAGCCTCCAAGGACCTGAAGGGCCACATGAGGAAAGGAGCCCCCTCCTCCGAAGTCGCTGACTGCAGAGGGCATGTGAGGGGCTGGCTCCAGCCTTGGGAGCTGGGAACTCTGGTCCCGGTGCAGACACAGGTGCACTGCGTTCTGCAGCAGAGAACACGGGCCTGGGGTGACCACCACAGGGTCTTGGGCCCTGCAGGTGTCGTCTGGGGGGGAGACAGAACTCCAGGTGGGAAAGGGCAGTGCCCACCAAAAAACAGGTATGAGAAAGTTCACGCACCGCGTCGAGCAGGCCGTTTCTGGAGAGAGAGAGTGATGGTGAAGCAGCTTGCCCTCAGCCACTGACGGTGAGCGGCCAATCATCAAATACAAATGACTTTAGGGGAAACATCTGGGGCTTTGGGGGTATTATGTTATGACTTTTTAAATAAAAAAAAGGAACAAAAAGTAATAGGCATCCTTAAAAAATATTGGTGAAAATACAGGAAAGTTATGCACAGAAAAGTTATCAGTGATGGTGTCACTGATATCACAGTTCACCAACCACTGCGGGGAGGCAGGAGATCATCACAAACGCCCCAGAGTGGAAGCACAATTAACCACTGATGAATTGTCTTTTTGTGGATACTTTGCCTCCCGAGGTTAGTTGCTCAGCCAAATGATCTTGTCAAAATTATATGATTAGCAAATAAAAATGATTCATAAAAGTGTATGAGTGCCCCAAATCTTGCATCTTATACTGAGAAACTAGTCCAGCCAACTCTCTCACTACTTCTGACCTGGTGGGAGGTGTCAGGAGTGAAGGCAGAAGCTCACTGGAAACAAGAGCAAACAGGAGAAGAACGGGGCAAACTGGAGATTCCGTCTCCTTCTCTCGTCACTGGTCAGGACTCAGGCTGAGCCTGGAGAGAGCGATGGTCACAGGGGATTTTCTGTTCTGCCTTCACTGACAAAACGGTGACACAGAAGAAAATACTGAGGGCCAGTTGGCACTGAGAAGAGACACCAAGTGCTAAGCATCATTTTTTCCATCGCTTAGAACATAAAGTTGTTAGCAAGGAGCTGACAGGAACAACTGCCGTTTCCTGACTCAGGTCAACGTGCATGAGGTTCTGCTCTCTGGAGCCCAGGAAGGCAGGTGAGATGGAGACTCCAGCAGAAGAGAGAAGAGCCTCCTGCCACGGGTGAGTGTGCGCCCGTGTGTGCACTTGTGTCTGTCTGCACATGTGTGCCCATATGTGCACCTGTGTGTGTCTGCATGTGTGTGCCTGTGTGTTCACTTGTGTGTTCACTTGTGTGTCTGCATGTGTGGCCGTGTATGTACCTGTCTCTGCATGTGTGCATCTGTGTGTCTGCATGTGTGTGTCTGTGTGAGCACCTGTGTGTTCACTTGTGTGTGCCTGCATGTGTGCCTGTGTACCTGTGTCTGCACGTGTGCATCTGTGCGCACCTGTATGTCTTCATGTGTGTGCCTGTCTGTTCACTTATGTGTGTCTGCATGTGTGCCCGTGTGTGTATCTGTATCTGCCTGTGTCTTCATGTGTGTGCCTATGTGTTCACTTGTGTGTCTGCATGTGTGCTCATGTTGTATCTGTGTCTGCATGTGTGTGCCTGTCTGTTCACTTGTGTGTGTCTGCATGTGTGTCCGTGTGTGTATCTGTGTCTGCCTGTGTCTTCATGTGTGTGCCTGTGTGTTCACTTGTGTGTCTGCATGTGTGCCCATGTGTGTATCTGTGTCTGCCTGTGTGTGCATATGTTTGTTGGTGTGCATGTGTGTACACACGTGTGTGTGCGCCTGTGAGTGTGTGTGCATATGTTTGTTGGTGTGCATGTGTGTACACACGTGTGTGTGCGCCTGTGAGTGTGTGTGCATATGTTTGCTGGTGTGCATGTGTGTACACACGTGTGTGTGCACCTGTGAGTGTGTGTGCATATGTTTGTTGGTGTGCATGTGTGTACACACGTGTGTGCGCCTGTGAGTGTGTGTGCATATGTTTGCTGGTGTGCATGTGTGTACACACGTGTGTGTGCACCTGTGTGTGAGTGTATGTGCATATGTTTGTTGGTGTGCATGTGTGTACAAACGTGTGTGTGCGCCTGTGAGTGTGTGTGCATCCACCTCTATCTGGGGCGCCCTGACAGTGTGAGTACAATGGATGGATTTTTCTTGAAAACCAGTAATTCCCACAGTAACAGACATGTACAACACCCCGGGCTTGTGGAAATCTAGACTTGCACGACGTTTGTGTCATTGTCATTAATCTTGTCAGTCAGGGCTTCATCTGACCCGGGTGACATTCTCACAGAGTCTCCAACATGGTTAGAAATTTCTAGTTCCATTTACTTAGTTGACTGGGGCTTAATCCCATTTGACCCAAACCTGAGCATTAGAGAATATTAAAATGCAACCATATGCAAAATCTGTATTTTGGAGGTGGGAGTTATTTTAGGAGTAAAAAAGTGCCTGAACTTAAAACAACTTATTAAATTATAATATAAATACAAAGAACAATTATCTGTCATTTTTCATATTCATCAGTTTTCTTCTCTGAGCAGCAAAGACACACAAAAACTAGAAGCCCCTCCCCCCGACAGCTGTGAGCACGACGCCCTCACCCAGATGGGAGCAATGCTGGGGTAGCTGCTGCTTCTTCCCCTTCCCACCCCGGGTCCCCATTTCTCCATGTTTAAAATGTACAGAACCCTCAATAAATTGAGATCGTTGCCAAAGAAAATCTCAGTGCTAGTTCTCAAATGCAAACCTAACTGAATGTAGATGCTGCCGGCAGGGCTCTGAGCACAGCCATGGCCACGGTCACAGCCACACCATGGCTGCGGTGCCTGGGCAGGCTCACCACCTTCCCAGGTGTCTGAAAGTCTATTCTCAAAAGCGACTGCTCAGAACCCTGACCTCATTGAGCCAGAACAAGAAAATTTGGAATGTCTTTTGTGTGACTTAAAAGAAAAATTGCCATCCAAACTGGTGGGGGGGGGGTTAAAATAATAAGACAAGGATGACAGAGAGGGAGGGAGAGCGGCAGGGGGTGAGGAAGGACAAAGGGTCATCACGAGAGCTGCATGGCTTCTCTGCATCCTTCTAAAGACCTGCTGGAGTGGGATCCACTGTGGCCACTTACTTCATCTCTGACACAATAAAGGGCCATGTGTGAGGAGCTGGTCAGCTCCATCCTGGCAGAAGTGACCTCCCCTAACACAGGGACATTGTGGCTCTCAGTGAAAGCACAGCTACAGCAAACCCCGGGACAATTAAAAGCATCACTAATTTGGTTTCTCAGCAGAAGGAGAAAAAAAAAAAGAAAGCTGGCTTAGAAACATGTCCTTCCCCTTCCTCTCCCCTGCCTTGTCCTCTGGTGATATTTTTGTTGAAAATCGTAAGAAACAATTGTCTCCCTTTTCCCTTCCATCGTCACCACAGCCCCCAAAGGAGGCAAGTTTTCCCTGATTCTGGGTCCTTCCTTTTCACAAATCGTTAAGGGATGATTTAAGGCTTGTATCTTTTCTTGAAGGATGGATTTTCATTTTTGTTACAGGGAAATATTGTTGAGTTTTCCCTAAATTTGAACAAGATTTGCAACTGGGAAACGTACACCTATCAGCCGTCGTATTAGCATTCATAATCATCCCCAGTAATTGTTACAACAGTTTTCTAACAATTACACTTTCAGCAATAGAATCTGAGGAAGTGCCATTCATTTACCTCAACAGTGTGGAGTTTCCATTTAACAAGACTGTCCAAGCATGAGCAGAAATGAAAAACAGAGAATGCTAAATATATATTTAAAGGCAGACAAAACCCTAAAACAGAGTCATTATTTCCCAGTTCAAATCAAAATTTTAAACATTTTGCCTCCTTTATGTCTTCCCCAGAGTTTTATGCAACAAACTTTCAGTGTCACGACTAATGGTGGCCTCGGAGGATCCTCGGAGCTGCAAGCGCCGCCCCGTCAGGAGACATTATGCAGAAGGCAGCGGTGATGGGGCTTGGCCGCCCGCTGTGCGGATGCCTATCAGAGCTTCTTTTAAGGCCCTTTCTCAATTGTCAGCAAAGTATTTTTTAAGGTTAAAAGGTGTAAAATTATTCTGAAATGCTTTTCTGACCTGTCGCCTATCACTGCAAAGAGCTATAGTTCATTTTTTTTTCTAAAATTGTATTTTTTGAAATGCAGTAATATTATAAGAATAAGCTTTATATGAGGAAAATAGTCTCCTGAAGTGTGCATGGTGTTTTCTGCATGCCTTCCAATGACTGCAATATCAATCATTGTTTTATTCTTAGAATGATAATTTCTGATGCAATTTTTCTTATCCCAAGCCTCCACTTCTGTGGTGAAATTAATATAAATGACCATTACTTCTTGCATCTTGTTTTTTTTTCTTTCTGTCTTTTTGTTCACTATTCCTGTTAAGAGTGGCTGCTTCATATTCCATAATGTCAAAGTGAAATTCACCACTGTCATGAGGTATAATCTCATTATTCAGAGGCGCACAGGGCCGACAAGCCGTCATTCTCCGCCCTACATTTGTGTGTTGATTGAAGCCACACTGCAAGTTGGTGGGAACCCAGCAGCAGGCTTGGAGCCTCTCGGCTTGTCTGCTGCCAGGACTCTTCAAGCACGCTAGGCCAGGGAAGCTGCAAGCTAAGCAAATCATTCAAGGTCGATAATCCTATAATTTTAGATCCTGGGCCTATCAGGCCCAGAACTCCTATTTTCTATCGTGTGAAATTTCCAATTTGTCCTGAGTATGTTTTGGTCACTAAAACACCTGGCAGATGTCAGAATCTGCTGTAGGGAAAGTCACTGGAGGTAGCAGGCCTCCTCGCTCGTCTCACAGCAGAGTGAAACCTGCACCAGGACCCTGGGGCTGACCGTGCACAAGACAGGACTCACTGCGTGAGTCTGCACCTGTGGCCACATCAGATGACCCTTCAGACTGTGCTCCCTTTTGTTTTAATTTTGCACAGCTCCTGCAAAGCTAGTCCTTCTTCCTAGACCACCCCTCCTGGGGGCTAGGTAGGGTGTGCTCTGTGGACTTGTAAAGTGAGCTGCTAGTGAGGCTCAGCCATTCAGGGAACTGTCTGTAGACTCTGCCTTGCTTTCCCAGCTGGATGAGGCTGTTGGCTTCTAGATTTATTTCTGGTCATAGGGGATTATGAGTTTATTCCTATTTACTTGTTAATAGTATAAAAGGACTACTTTGTATTTTGCAGAAAAGCAACAGATGAAGTTGACCTTTGGAGTGAATCTAAGGCACTTTCTATGCCCTGAGTTCCCAGGCCAGAGACAGAGGAAGGCTCGGGGCTCTACACACCTTGTGTGATATGCTCACAGGAGAGGAAAATAATCCCCTTTCTACGTTCCACTCTTCAACTTCTCTGTCATTCATCTTCCCACCATAGGAGCAGGTACGTGAATGAAATTCATACTGCCACGTTGAAGGGGGTCATGGGAGACTCTACAGGTATCAGGTGTGAGACGGCAAGAGGCGCTGGGAGTGGGGCCAGCGGCCGCCCTGCTCAGAGGACACCGTGGGCTGGGCATCACCGGCACGCTGGGGCAGGTTTACCAAGACGCTGCACAGACGCTGCTTGAGCTCACATGTTCGTTCTGGCCCAGGCTGTGTGCACACGGCTATGGGTGCCTACAACTCGTGAAAGGAGGGTACAGAGGCCACAACCAACAGCTTTCTGTCTCTTACCCCAGAAGCCCCTGCCCCATGTCACCTCCCCTGTGCCAGGTGGGGACAGGCAGCTGCTGGTGCGTCTGGGCCCGGCCGCAGTGAGGCTGCACCAGGGACCCCCGTCACTTAGGCTGGCGGATATTCCTGGGAGGTCCGTGACAAATCCCTTGGTGCACTGAGGATGGACGGTATGATGTGTCATCAGTTCAAGGAGTAGTTGAAAATTTAAATTACCTGAAATCTTGCAGCTCCTCCATGAAAGAAACTTGGTAGACGTTCTCCCAAATTTACTAACAATCTTTAAGAAAATTAGAGGGCATTCCAAACCAAAAGAAACTTTTCTAAATGATAAATCATTAAAAATAAATTTAGACCAACCTACAAGAATAAAAATGGTTTCTATCCCTCTTCTTCCCCCCAAAAAAGTCAGAGCCAGCAGCAGATGGCAAAGGAGGAGCTGTCAGAGAACTCTGCACACACTCAGCTCTCCCGGGCTGTGGTGCCAGAAGCTGTGCCAGTGTTTTCACATTTGGAAACTGCTATGATGCCTCTTCTCATCTGAACTACTCATGTTTGTACCTACTTATGTCTTTCTAATGTTCCGTCTTTTTCCTGAAAAGTATCTTTGAACTGTGGAAACTTTATCTCTCCTATCTGGACCTGCCCCACTGAAGCTAACCAGTTTTACAGCCCAAGACTAAGGTGACCAGATGTCCCGCTTTTGGCAGGCCAGTCCTGATTTTTAACAATTTGTTCTGCATCCTGTGACGTTTTTAAAAAGTCCCAATTTTTGGAAAAAATGCACAACAAGCTAGGGAATGGCAGGAGAACAGGAAGGGAATATACGGTTTTCACCTCTCATGGCTATTTCACCTGGATGTGAGTTTTATATTATTTTTGTTAATTTTATAATGTTAAACTTTAATATTAACAAATAATTGTTGAAAACTGATTATCGAGAACTGCTTATCAAAGTTCACGTTGTTGATCAGTTCTTAGAATTCAACCACCATTATTTGGACTTAATAAACAACAGCATTTTTGGCATCGGCAACCGAGAAAACATTTTGTAACTGTCTCTCAGACACATGGTACTGAGTGCTAGTGCTAGTTAAACAAGTGATGTCAACAAATCAGCTATTCAGATAATTTAGGTAAGTCATTTATTTATTTCATGAATTTAGCAGACAGCACTCGTATTATTTATATTTAATAGTGGCAGCAAAAAGTCTAGCACTGGCCTTGAAAGTGACACAACTTACGAGATATCATTATTTAAAAAATATATTGATAAGGAAAAGGTTAAATCTTGGGCATCAGCAAAAATCACAATAGAGAACAAATGATTAGAAATATTTCATCATTTTGAAACAAACCATGTTCCATACAATAATGCACTAAAAATTGTGGGATAGGCGCTGTCCTTACCAGGAACTAATGCTGCGACTGAACATGTTTTTTCTACGGTAAATAAAGTGTGGACATTAGAAAAATCACAATTAAGTGTTGAGACTTTGAAAGCCATTTTATGTGTGAAATATAATTTAACAAATTCTTGTGAAAATTTTCGTGACCTTTTAAACAATGACAGCAATCTACTAAAAAGAATTCACTCAAATGAGAAATATGTCAAAGAATAAAATAATACTATACATATTTTTAAAATGTATTATATTTGTAAATTGTACTTATGTTGAAATTTTAAAAAATATATTACAATACTGGTTTTGCATTATATGAAAAATTTTGTTGCTCCATATAGACCAAATTTTTAATTAAGAAACCCCCCTACCCCCGCCCCAGTCAATGGTGTCCCACTTTACCAATGTTAAAATCT
The DNA here is from genome assembly GCA_963574575.1 of Galagoides demidoff. Taxonomy (NCBI): domain Eukaryota; kingdom Metazoa; phylum Chordata; class Mammalia; order Primates; family Galagidae; genus Galagoides; species Galagoides demidoff. Next base: position 7,303 of record CAUYQV010196195.1, on the reverse strand, counting down.
TGTCACCTTACCCAAGATGGTACTTTTAATGTCACTTTAAAGCCCTTCTCTTCCCTCTGTTGGTGACCACCAAGGAGATTTTGCTCTCACCTTTGCTAAATTGTAGCCTCACTCAGTTTGGGGAGTGATCCACGGCACAGACACATGGCCACCACTGTTCTGAAGGAAAACAAATACAACCTCCCCATCTTGTTAAAAACCATCATCAAATTTTGCCAATAGTACAAATTATTTTACCTGCACAATTTAGAGACTTTACACCAGTTGACAGGTAACTGCCCATTAGCTCCCCAGCAACACACTTGTGTGTGTATTTGTGTGTCTGTACGAGTGTGTATGTGTTTGAGTGTATGTCTGCACATGCTTGTATGTGTATTTTTACGCTTGTATGTCTGCATGTGTTTCTGTGTGTGTATTTGTGTATAAAGGTACCTGCATGTGTGTTGTGTGTACATGTTTAGCTGTGTATGGGCATGCGTGTGTTTCTCTCTGTGTGTTTATGTGTGCATGTGTTTGCACGTGTTGTGTTTGTATGTGTGTATGTAGATGTCTTTGTGTGCAAATGTGTCTGTATTGTATATTGTGTGTACATAAGTGTGCCTGTGTGTATGTATGTGTATGTATCTGTGTGTGGCTTTGTCTTGTACTCACAATGCACATTCATTAATACATATAAACCCCGACCATGATTTGGTTCCTTAACACATTAGGTTGCGGCTTCCAATTCTGACAGAATAATAGAATCCCAAAAAGACACCAGAGTTGGCTCACATGACCAGGTCTCCTAATCCTCTGGCAATGTACCTTGAGTAATTCACTCCCCTCCAGTTTCCTAATGTATAAAGTAAGGACAGTATTTCTTTTCTCACAGGATAAGTTTTAATTATTAATAAATGCGACAATATGTCTGAAACACTTTGTCAAATGCCACCTGCTGCCCATAGGTTATCAATGTCTGGGATCCTGAAAATGTGTGCATTTCGTGTTGAAATCTATGTGACAGAAGAGTGTGAGGACAGAAGCATGACGTCTGAAACCAGACCTACATACGTGATTCAGTTATGTCATTTAAGGTCTCTATTTCCTCCTTTGTAAAATGAGAATAATAATAGTCTGCTTCATATGGTGTTGTGAGAATTTAACAGGATATTTTACCCAAAGTATCCAGCACAAAGCCTGGTACACAGCAATTACTAAGGAGATCCAGCTAACATTCCTCTTGTTATTAAGCTCATGAGCATTTGGAATCATAGGACTACATCTCTAATCTCCTCTACTGGAAAAAATTCAAAACTAAAAATTCAATCAACAAATATTTACTGAAAACTCACTATATGCTTGGAGTGATGTAACAAAGCACACTGTGATTGGATCCTACCATTGCTATAAGGAGGCATATGATTGGATCCTGTCATGGGGTGATGCCAGAAGGTACTCTGATTGGATCTTGCCATGGGGTGATGTAAGGAGGCATACTCTGATTGGATCTTGCCATGGGGTGATGCCAGGAGGCTTGTTCTGATTGGATACTGCCATGGGGTGATCCCAGGGCCATATCTGATTGGATCCTGGATCCTGCCATGTGGTATCTGCTTCTTGATTCAGTCCCCACTCCTCTGTCTAAGCACTTAGCCCGCCCTTGGTTGTGTGCTCATCTGTGTGTGCTCAGATTGCATGACCTTCAACCTGGGCGTCCATGGCAACCAGCTCACCTCTTTGTAGAAGAGGCTGAGCATAAGGTGTTTATGGGAACCTCCCATCCTATGGAGCCACTACCTCAAAGCAACCTGCAACAACACCTGAGGTGAAACTTTTTGATAAAAAGAAACATAATTTTAAGCAAAAATGTTTATTTTGTAGTATTTTGATAAAACATACAGAAGGTACCAAAAAATGTATTTAAGAAAGGAAAAAACTTTATTAAAATTGTAATACTCAGTATATATGGGGAACAAAAGACAAACACAAGTCACAGTGAGTGCCTCTGGTAATTGCAGAAGTCAAACATGACTTGAGTATTACAAATTTAATACAGCTTTTTCCTTTCTTAAAATATGTATACCCTTTTTTTGGCACCTTCTGACAGCACATATGATACACGATGCCCTTTGGGTGGGATTCTTGCCTCTTTTGGAAAGGAGGCGGCTATACTGTCACCCCCTATACACACACACTCTGTCCTCATGTGGCAGGTGCTCACTGGCCCAGTCCCCGGGAGCCGACCTTTCCTGCTCAGTTCACCTCTGCTTGGGCCACCATTGGCCAATCACTCTAGAAGCATCATTGACCTCAAAAAATCCTCCAGCTTCTTCAGAGGTTTCAACTTCCCTTTCATTAGTGTGCTTTGTATTTGCATCATGTTCAGTGATGAAAATTCGATATAATGCAAATATTTGACCAAAAACATGCTGATGTGATAACTGGAGTGAAGAGGTGTCATTTTCAGTGGGGAGGGATGTGGAAGTAGATAGTACTTTCTGAAGTGGTGGGACCATTAGGAGTCATTTTTGCATGGGGCCATGTCCCCCCACACACCTGGAGGCTGCAAGGACGTGGGTGGCAGATGCCTCACAAGTGAGTGGACAGATGCTGCTCACGTAGAATCAGGACTCAGCTGCTTAGAGGGGGAAAGCTCCATATGGACGCACCTTACAGAATCACGGAATGTGAAAGGCTAGTATGGCAGCAGTAGGACAGTCCCCCAAGGGCAGAAAGTACTAGTTCTCTCTGTATAATCAAATAAGACTGGGCATTCTGGGGTATGCCTATTAAAGAAAATGATTTTATTCAAGTGGGTTTTGTTGCTGTTGTTTACATTTAGAAGCTCCCAGAGACCTTTTACAAAACCATATAGTGTGTTTAAGGGAGACGTGGTCTGGACAGTCCCTGATAATTTGACTCCACACTCTTTCGGTGATGGTGTCTCATGGCATTCCTCAGAGACTTTTGGAAATGCTGGAATAGACACAAAAGCACAAAGCACTTTATCAGGTAAGCATTTAGCTACAGTGGCTAAGGCCAGGAAATGGTGTTTTCATCTTAATTTTAGAAGGACAAAGGGTGGATTAAGACAGCCAATCATTTAAACAGGGATTATTGCACAATGTAAAGGCCACACCATGTGCAGAACACTTTCTAAATGGGAAAACGGCTTAAAGCTGAGACTGTAGCAAATATTGTGAATAGCAGCAGACTGGTGTCCCCAAAGATCCTGCCGGCTGGAGGAATGACATGGAAATTTTAAAGATAACATTTTTAGGTGTGAATATAAGATACAGGATATAAAATGCAACTGCATATATATTGATTGGAGGGGCTGTAGCACAAACACTTATAAAAATAAAAAAGCCTTTAGCTTTTCATGACAATCTACTCAAGACACAAACCAAGAGGATGACTTATCCATTATCAACAAAATCTTAGTGTTGGACCCAAAACGGAGTCCAGCCACGATAGCCGCCCCAAGGAACAGTCACCAGACTCGGGTGTATGCAAAAGCAAGAGGCGAGTTTATTGCTGACGTGTCAGGGTCCCTCAGCCGCTCGGGAAGAAGGACCTCACAGGGCTGTTACAGGCTATTTTTATAGGGAAACATTAGGCAGTGGAGAGAAGGTATAGGGGAGCGGGTATGTGGGGAGTTCTCATAGGAGGATTTGAGTGGGGAGTCGTTAAGGTTTGTTGTGGGCAGGAACGCCGAAGGCGGGAAAGTCCGGGGAATGAGGCTGCTTCTGATTGGGTGATTTTAGACAAAGCTACTGGGTTCTTGGCACGCTTGAACAGGGAAGGAGGAAGGGGGAAGGGCAGCGGCAGCTACCGGAAAGCTCTTTAGGGTGGAAAGTCCCTCCGGGGCAGTCAGTCACAAAGTGAGGGAGTTCCTTCACTTAGTCTGTATTGTTACAAATGTTTTGTTGTTAGGAGGAGGTGAAGGTCCTGTTCCCATCTAAAGGAGTCAGATTTCACCAGCAATGTTATGCTCTACCCTTGGAAAGGAATGTAGATGAAATGGAAGAAGTTCAGAGAATGTCCAGCATCAAGAAAACTCAAAACCACTTCTGGTGAAAAGCCACTGAAAGGCCTGGGGCAGTCTTAGTTCTGGGAGGACAATGTAGGTGTGTCCTGGTGGCCTTCAAATGCTGAGCCAGGTTTTGAGAAAGATGAGCCAGTCTCATCCTCATAGCCCCAGGGTGGTGGAAGAGCACTCACCACCTTGAGCATCTCAGTTCAATTTGAGCACACAAGAGCAGGAGCTTCCTAGAGAGGAAGGGGGCACCTCAGGAAGGGGGATTTTGCTTTTAACAATCTGTACATTGAAAAATGTTGTTACTAGTAAGTTATCCACCAAAGAATAGATACCAATGCATAAGTCATTTCACCTAAAATAAGCAGTTGAGAATTTGCCACCTAGCCCCGACGTTGGAGCATTCCCAGTGTTGTTGACTCTGTGCCACTCGGCTGTGCTGCGGCCCTCCTGCCACTACACCACCACCTCCAGAGACAGCTGCTATTGCAAGCTTTCTAACACTTTTTGATCAAAGTAATTAATTTTGACCAAAGTACATTACTTGAACATTAATTTTTATTTCAACTTGTTAATATGTTGTTTAGGATATTGCAACCTCATTTATAAGTGAAATATGTTTGTAATTTCCCTTTATAATACTATATTTTTTCCAATTTTAGTATCAGGTGTATCCAAACGCAGTAGAATGATTTTGAAGTATTTCTTCCTTTTCTATTGTCTATAAGATTTGGCATGATCCGTTTTTTGAAATTATTTTTAATTTTTATTTATAAATATTAGTTGTCTATTTTTTGAGACTTTGGGAAAAAAATAATAAGAAGTTAACTGATGACTCCATACTGAACCTCAGAGTCAAAGCATTCTATGATAGACATACTCTTATCTGACAATGTGAATGTTACTCCTTCTGCATTATTATTTTTATTATTGCTCAATATTTCATTGCAGCAATTGTCTGATTTCTTTTCTGAATGTATTTATCTTCGTTCATTCTTTACAAGCTTTTTGTTTCTAGTCCTTATCTTAAACATTGTTATTGTTATTAAATTTTAAGCCTTTTTAATTTTGTGAAGGCAAAAAGTGGGAACCAAATAAACACATGTTTATGTAAAAATAAATAAATAAAATCTTTTTGATCCTAACACCAATCACTGCCTTTGTAAATAGCTAATGAAGTATTTACATGTATACAATATTCATTACATGTTTATCCTTATACAACAACCATCCTCGACACCCACTAATACAAGTCACTTTCTCTTACTCAGAAGTGTTTCCTAGAGTTACTCACTATCCTGCATAGCTATCACCTTATCAGAAGAATGAGGTTCTGACCTGTCACTCTGCTGACATGGGCATTCCCCAGCTCAGGACATTCAGATCACTCCCAGTTGCTCCTACTTACAAGCAATTCTGTGAACATTTCTGTAAAGGTTTCTTGATGCCCATTTGTATGCATTTCTCTAGGGCATGTATTCAGAAATCACCAGGTTGTAGAGAATACACGTATCTCATTCTCCAAAGTGATGGTACCAATTTCCACAGCTCACACGCTGTGTCAGAATGTCCACTGTTCCGTGTCCTTGCCAACACTAGGTATTGTCACACTCTAACTTTTGCCCATGTGAAATGGTATCTCATTGTTGCCTTAATTTCCTTTTCACAGATCTCAATGAAGTTAAGGATCTTTTCATATTCTTTGCGCCATTTGGATTTTGTTTATGAAATGACCATCTCTATTTTTTGCCCATTTTATTTTCATTTGGTTACTTTTTTAACCATCGGCGAGTCTTTACGTAATTTTGGATAGCAAATCTCCTGTTGGTTGTTTGTGTTGCAAACATCTTTCCCCGATTTCTGACTTGTGTTTTACCCTCTTTGTAATAACTAAGAACTTCTTAAATTAAATTAACAACATGAAGTTGATTTTATTCATCTTTTCTCTTATGGTTAGTACTTTCAATGTTTTGTTGAGGAAAAGTTTTTTTTAACCCTAATGTCATAAAATGATTCTCCTGTATTTTCTTCCAAAAGTTGTAAAAGTTTGCCTTTGACATAAACCTTTAATCCATCTGGAATAAACTCTTGTTTACTGTGGGAGGTGTTTGCTTTCTACTATTTCTCAATAATGGCCTCTTACTAAGAGTGACTTCTTGCTCCCTCATCTTCCTGCACACACAGGTCTTCCCGGGTCCTCTTGACTTTTGTCTCTCCCCTGTCTTAGTTATTTTAATGAAATGGAGGGCTGCAGTTGTTCGTGCTGTGTAAGTTTGGTTAACTGGAACTGCATTTCCCACGCCCTGCCCAGCACAATATGGGGGAAGAGCTGTCCAAGGAGGATCTGACAAGATTCGGAAGGTGGAAGCACAGCTGCTCTCCTGCAAGGCACGCGCTCCAAGGTGAGGGTGGACGCTCTAGTGCCGGCTTGGCCTCGCGCTCACTTCCTGAAGGTCAGCCTGTTGCTCAGCAGCTCTTCCCAGGACCCCCTGGAGCAATGTCGGGGTACTGTGGACAGCCTCTGCGAACCATCCACCAGCAGCTGCAAAGCGCCACTCCACACACGGCCTCCAACCTGGCTTCCCACCTGCTCCAGTGCCTCCGAGTCTCCACCTTCCACCCTGAACCCCAAATCCCTCAGCTGCTCCCACAGTTACATAAGGCCTTCCTCATGGAGCAAGGGCCTTGTCTTGGAATATACCCAGTGGCTCCCACATGGAACATGGCTAACATTCCATCGTTGGTACCTGGTAAGCTGATTCCAACCCCTCTGTTTCTTATATGGAAATATCTAGGCTATCTGTGCTGAGATACTAATCGGAAATGCCCTGAATCTATAGATGTACCTGAGTGTCGTTTGCGTGGTGGGGCTGAAGAGGCTCGTGGCCATGGATGTGTATTTAGGTCCCCTTAATGTCACTGCCATCGTTCTGTAGTTGTCTGCCACAGCTTCGTGTCATCTGCTGTTTTATTCCTGAGAACTACACCATGTCATACAGGCTGGGTCATGCTGTGGTAACCAGTGTCCCTGAGAGCTGGGGCTTACAGTGATAAAGGCATCTCCCTGCTTCAGCTGTGGTCTCTATGCCTCGCTGGCCCTCAGAGTGATGGTGAGGAAACCATCGCAGTCACCACCAGTTACAACTGAACCAGAAAAGAAAGGAGCCTGTGCGCCACACGCAGGCTCTTACAACCACTGCCTGGAAGTGGTGCTGTCCAGTACTCTGCGTTTCCTGGGCTGTACCAGTCATGGGCTGCAGGTAACTCTGTGGGCATTTATGCAGA
>CAUYQV010196194.1:0-34775 GCA_963574575.1 Galagoides demidoff | reverse complement strand
CTTTTGACATAACCCTTTCAACATAACCCAATTTAATATAACTTAATGGAGAACATGTTGTTAGCCATTACTTCTTTGTTCTTATCTGATGATGCCTGAGGCTATGGAGGAACAAGGTAGATTGGATACCTGCCTTTGCTGGCCTTGCGCTTTGAAGGCTCTTTCTTCGGATCTTTAAAGAAGGTGTAAAGAAACTTCTTGGGCATACAGGAATTTGTGTGTAGACCTCTGCTTCCATGTAGGCCTTAAGTCAGGGGGTTTTTGCTGGAACCTTTTATAAGGAATTTTCAGGCTGGACTTCTCAAGCCTTTCACAAGCCCAAGTTTCATTGGTGCCATTAGATACCTGTATGCTTTGTGTAAATTCCTCTTCTCTTGAGGTCCCCGGGCACATTTCCATTCCTGGACCCATCAGCAAGTGACCTTCGGTACTTACCACAGATCAGGAAAGGTTATTGATGGGTATCTGACTAGTTTTCCAAAGGGCTTTTTTATTGGCCTTATAAAGTCAATCTTAATTCCTTAATTCAGTAAATGCTATTCCAGCCGAAACGTTGGTCATGTTAGGCTCACAACCAACTTGGCCACATGGGATTCTGCCTCAGTTTCTTACAAGTATGCCTGTACAAAGTATTTTCACTGCTCTCTCTCAAACAGCTTTTTTGGCCAGAGGCATATAGGCGTTTTGCCTATAGCTTGTATATCAGCTAATTTTTTTTCTTAGCTACTAGATGCTGGGCAGCACCTATATCTACATGAAATCATCCAGCACCCTGATTCATGTGTCTTTTAAGAAATATCTTCAGCACCAACAATTGTCATCTGTAACAACCTCAGTGACCAACTCTGATATATAACTTAATGGAGAGGACCCTGAGATTACTGGATATCCTGGACCCTGAGATTACTTGGAACAGCTCCACTTCTGAACTCATACAGTATCACTTAACAATAGGAATACTCATTGCTGGGTGATTTCACCACTGTGTAAACATCATGGAGTGTACTTACACAAACCTTGATGGTACAACCCACCTAAGCTGTATGGTATAGCCTATTGGTCCTAGGCTAGACACCTCTGCAACATAATACTATACTGAATACTGTAGGCAATTGGAGCATAATGGCAAGTATTTGTCTCTAAACTTTTCTAAACATAGAAAATATACAGTAAAAATGTGGCATAATCTTAAGGGACCACTGTCTTATATGTGGCGTATCACTGACAAAAAAGTCATTATGCAGTATATGGCTGTATTCTAATGTATCATCCTGGATCCTTTCCTCCTACTCTTCCAACCTTTACTCTTCTTATTTCAGCTCTTTAATCTCATGCACACAGGGACGTAAAACTCATTCTTTCCCCAGTCTATCAGCCTTCTTCGGCTTCACTTCCTCCCCTATCAACCTTGAGCTCCCTGTACTCAACCATTTTACTCACTGTACTCCTCCTGCACTCCAAACCAAACCCCTTTTCTTTCCATTACATCTCTCCTACAGTTTGAAACCTTAGATTGGTCCTATCATCTGTCTTTGGTGCTCCCAACCTGGGCTGCTGAATGCTGTTGAAGAAAACCACATCCTTGAATAGATTAGGACCAGCACAGATTTATGGTCTCCAGCCTCTTCTGGACCCTTAGCATCTCTCATTAATTTGTTACCTTACCTCTGACCAGCTTCTCTTCCCATTCCCCTGAATGGCTGATCTGAATCTTCTCCACTAACCACAGGTCTTCCCTACCATTGATGCCATCCTCTTAGTGAAGACCATCTTCTGTTTTACTCAGAACATCAAGGCTATGAGATATTGAATATTTTTTCTATCATATGAATTATTTTTTATATTCACCTATTTTTAAGGTTGATAATTCATGCTAAAGAAAGAGAAAGTAGGCTTTTGGGGATATTCTTTCTCCTATTAGAGGCAATTCTTATATCCTCCTTCATTCCCTACAGATCAGGGCCTTATAACTTTCATTTCTTGCTCTTTCTTCTATATTTCTATATTTTCAATGTCTCTTCTCTTTGAGGTTCTTTTCTATGACCTGTATTTGCCTTATTTTTCTCCTTTTCTTTACAGCCAAGGTAGTAAAAAATGATATTCTGTTGTCCTCTATTTCTCACTTCTCATATATGCTTCAGCCCACACTAGACAGGTTTCAACCTCCTCAATCTACATAGACTATTCTGCCTGAAGTCATCATTGACCTCATAAATGTCAAGTCCATTGCTTTTCAGACTTATCTCCCAAACTCTCTACAACATGTTCATATACTTTGTTCATGATTTCTCCTTATCAAATTATTTTCATAGGCTGTCCTTTTCTTACACTTTGTGAATTATGATGAATCCAGGTATGTTTTTCTCTTCTTACTCTACATGCCCTTTCCAAAAGATCTCACAAATGCCATGGATTCCACCATCATCTTCATTTATATTCATATTTCAAATCTATTTCAAAACTACATCTTCACTCAGGCCTCTCTGCTAAGCTCTAAAACATATATCTTATTCCTTCTAGATTACTCTATTAGATGTCCCATAAATACCACAAATGCATCATATTCAAATATCAAACTCATCTTAAAATCTGCTTCTCTACACATTCAATGCAATACCTATGAAAATTTCAGTGGCCTTTCTTGTAAAAATAGAAAATCTAACTCTCCAGTTCATATGATAGTCAAAATAATCTAGAAAAAGAATAGCAGTCTTATTTCAAAACTTGGTACAAAACTACAGTAATTAAAACTGTGAGATACACTTAGACCAATGGAATAAAATTCAGAGTGTGGAAATAAACCAGTGGCACTATGGTTAATTGATTTCAACATGGTTATGAAGACTATTTAATGAAAAGTAATAGTTTCTTCACAAAATGATGCTGGAACAACTGTATATTTATGTGTAAAAGAATGAAGTTAGACCTTACCTTACACCACATACAAAAATTAATTGAAAATTGATCAAAGGCATAAATATAAGATTTAAAACTCTAGACCCCTTAGAAGAAAATATAGGGATAAATACTTGTGTTGTTGGATTTAGAAAATAGATGTTTATATACGACACAAAAAGCATGAACATCAAAAGAAAAAGGAAAAATTAGATTCTCAAAATTAAAAACTTTTGTTCATCAAAGGGTACTATCAAGAGGGTAAAAAAACAACCACTTTATGGGAGAAAATGTTTACAAGTTATATATCTGATAAAGGTCAGATAATGTTCAGAATACATAAAAAATATATAAAACTTTAAAATAAAATTAAATATTTACAAGTCATATATCTGATAAAGGTCAGATAGTATTCAGAATACATAAAACATATATAAAACTTAACAACAAAAGGAAAAATGACCAAATTAAAAGATGGGCAAAGGACTTGAATAAACATATCTCCAAAGAAGATATATAAATGACTAATAAGCACATGAAAATATATTCAATACAATTATTGCATCTTATTGTACAGGAAAATGTGAATAAAAACCACAGTGATATATTATGTTATACCCATAGAATGGCTATAATAGAAAATAAAAACTATTAAAGAGAATTTTGAGAAATTGGAGCAGTTAAACATTGCTGGTGTGAATGTAAAATTGTACAGTATTGTAGAAAACATTTTTGCAATTCCTTAAGGAGCTGAATATAGAATTACCATATGACTCACAATTCTGCTCCTAGATATACGCCTAAGGCAATTTAAAACAGGTACTCAAATACATGTACATATATTCTAATAGCAGCATTATTCACAATAGTCAAAAGGTGGGTGGAAACATGTCCATCAATGGATGAATGGATAAACAAATTGTGGTATAAACATACATGGGTTTATTATTTAGCCATTAAAAGGGATGGAATACTGGTATATTTTCCAATGTGGATAAACCTCAAAAACATTATGCTAAGTGGAATAAGCCAGGTACAAATGGTCATATAATATAATTTCATTTACATTAAATATCCAGATAAGTAAATCCATTAAGACAGAATGCAGATTGGTGGTTGTTAGGGAATAGAGAGAGGAAAGAATGGGGAAAAAAAGCCTAATGGGCAGAGGGTTTTATTTAGGAGTGACAAAAATGTTTAGAACTAAATAGAGACGGTGGTCACACAGTGCTGTGAATGTACTAAGTGCCATTGAATTATTCATTTAAAAATGGTTAATCTCATTAACCATTCACCTCAAGAAATTAAAAAAAAGTTTCTTCTGCTATAATTCTAAAACTTAGTTAATGATACAACTATACACATGCATTCATTCTAGTCAGAAATGTGAAATATTTCTGGATATCTTATTTTCTTCACTGAAAACATCCCATTGATGACACAGTCCATTTGGTCCTTCATTTGTTTATTTTTTGCATTTTTTTCTTCCATTCTATCTACTTACAGTATCTTAATTTAGTCCATATATGACTGCAATAGTGTCCCAACTAGATTTCCTTTCTTCAAATTTCAAGCCTTTGAATCTCTTCACGCAGTAGCAAGAGTTCTCTAGGATAGTGATTCTCACAACTTATGGTACATTAGAATTACCTGAAGGAGTTTGTTCAAATATAGATTGCTCGGTCCTATACTCAAGAGTTTCCTGATATGGTAAGTCTACCATGTCAGAGACATCTGAAATGTCATTTTAAAGTTGCATTTCATGGTCTTCTGGATATATACCTTATAGAGGAATTGCAGGATTGAATGGTAGGTCTATTTTTAGATCCTTAAGTGATCTCTGAACTTCTTTCCAAAAGGAACATATTAGTTTGCATTCCCATGAGCAGTGCAGAAATGTTCCCTTTTCCCCATATCCATGCCAACATCTATAGTTTTAGGATTTTGTTATTTGGGCTACTCTTACTAGAGATAGATAATATCTCAAAGTGGTTTTGATTTGCATTTCTCTGGTGATTAAGGATGATGAGCATTTTTCTCATTTGTCTGTAGGCTATGCACCTGTCTTCTTCAGAGAACTTTCTATTTCAGTCCCTTGCCCACACTGAGATGGAATCACTTGTTCCTTTCTTATTAATATGTTTAAGTTCTCTGTGGATTCTGGTGATCAAACCTTTGTCAGAGAAATAACCTGTAAATATCTTCTCTCATTCTGAGGGCTGTCTGCTTGCTTTACTTATTGTGTTCTTGGCTGTGCAGAAGCTTTTCAGTTTGATCAGGTCCTAGTAATGTATTTTTGGTGTTACTTCAATTGCCCAGGGGGTCCTCCTCATAAAATGTTCTTCCAGGCCGATTTCTTCAAGTGCTTTCCCTGCACTCTTTTCTAGTATTTTTATAGTTTTGTGTCTTAAATTTAAATCTTTAATTAGGTGAGAGTCTATCTTAGTGAATGGTGAAAGGTGTGGATCTAGTTTCAGTCTTCTACAGGTTGCCAGCCAACATCATTTGTTAAATAGGGAGTCTTTGACCCACAAATGGATTAATAAATTGTGGGATATGTATACCATGGAATATTATGCAGCCTTAAAAAAGATGGAAACTTTACCTTTTTTATGTTTACATGGATGGACCTGGAATATATTCTTCTTAGTAACGTATCTCAAGAATGGAAGAAAAAGTATCCAATGTACTTAGCTCCTATGAAACCAATATATAATCACCCACATTTCCATACAAAACCTATAACCCAACTACAGCCCAAGATGAAAGGGGAAGAGGAGGGGGAGGGGAAAAGGGAAGATGGGTGGAGGGATGGTAATTGGTTGGACCACACCTATGGTGCATTTTACAAGGGAACATGTCAAATCTACTAACTGTAGAGTATAAATGTCTTAACACAATAATTAAGAAAGTGTGGTAAAGGCTATGTTAACCAGTTTGTAGTATTTCAAATTGTATATAAAACCAGCACATTGTATCCCATTAAAAAAATAAGATTTGCATTTCTAAAAAACTCCCAAGTGATGCTAATATTTCTGGCCTAGAGGACCACACTTTTAGAACAACTCTATGAATGACCATCTGACTCAGGAGGTAGTTCTTGACTGAATGTATTACAGATGCTCCTCAACATAATGGGGTTAAATCTTGATAAACTCATTGTAAATTGAAAATATTGTGAGTAAAAAATGTGTTTCAGCTATGGGATGCTAAGATAAGAGGATTTTTTGAGATCAGAGGTGTGAGACCAGCCTGAGAAAGAGTGAGACCCTGTCTCTACAAGAAAAAAAAAAAGGAAAATTAGCCTGGCAGGGTGACAGGCACCTCTATTTCCAGCTACTCAGGAGGCTAAGACAGGAGGATTGCTTGAGCCTAAGAGTTAGAGGTTGCAGTGAGCTAAGATGATGCCACTACACTCTAGCTAGCATGACAGAGTGAGACTTTGCCTCAAAAAAAAGTATTTAGTACACTGTAAAGTATGAATTATTTACTCTGGAGATAGCATGGCCGAGTGGGAGCTGTGACTAACTGCCAATACCCAACATCATCAGGTCATACTGCATGTTGCCACCTCAGGAAAAAATAAAAATTCAAAATTTAATATGTGGTTTCTCCTGAATGTATATTGGTTTCACACCACTGTACAGTCAAAAAATCATAAGTTGAATCATTGTAAGTTGAGGACCATCTGTATATCTATTTTTGATCCTTGAATTTCTCAAGGCTCAAAATCTATGAAAAAATACTTAACTCTTAAGTGTCTCAGGTTGGGTAGTAGACATACTTTATGGTAAAGAAAGGCACAGTCATTCATACTCATAGTTGTACTAAGATAGCACACAGTGGAGAAAAATAATTTCTTCACAAGGAATTCAGGGTGTGAATACCAACTTAAGGTGGCTGAATACTTAAGGAACAGAATTCCAAATATCTTTACTACTATTTTCTTCTTTGTGTCCTATTGTATGTTCTACAAAATTCCATATTACTTAAGGCTTCTAGCAATTTTTGTGTAGGTGTCTTTCCAGTCTACTAGACTAGGAATTCCTTGGCAGCAGGAACCGTGATTCTTTCTTTTTAATTTCTAAAACTTCTCACAGTATGTGCCGTGAATCAGGTGTTCAACAAGTATTTGTTGAATGGATGAATAAATAAAAAAATTAAATTGAATGGATCTAAGACACAGGTGAATTATAGAATGGGAAGGGGAAAAAAAAGCACCCAGATCAAGAGATAAGGGCTCCATCCATCGAGTCTCCAATCATCAGGTAGAGGCTGTAACTAGGTTGTAATGCTACTAAGAATATTAGGGCTCAATTTATCTTGTCCTAGCCTATGAGGAAGTGTTTTCCTGCTGGCAGAGACAAGGCAAGAAGACCTAGGTCTGTTGGTCACTCCCCATCTACCAAATATATTTAGTTCCTGAAGTGAGAGTGTTACTCAGAGATAAGTGTGCCATTTTCCACCCCAAGCACAAGAGTATGTCTCTGGAATTTTGTCCAGGGGAAAGAAGCATGTTTCACAACACAGAGCTCCAAATGTCTACCTCAAGAAACTGACTTCATTTTCTTGTGGAGAAATTCAAGCCTATGAGCATTCCTCAAAAACAGTGAAAGTTGTTGATGAAAGGCAAATTTGATTGGATTAGTCTGTGAAGCAATTTATGCCTAGACATTGTTGAAAACAACAGAGCAACCAGTTGGCAATCAATGGAGCATACTCTCTGTGTGTGATGAGAGAAAAAGAAGTTCAAAGAGAACTCTATTAAAACCACCATCATCCCAGAGTAACTGTGGGCAGTTCCAAGTCTATGCCCTCTGAGGAGCACCATCAGTGGCTTCACATTGGAGGGAGAGAGGAAGGAGACTTTGCTAAAATAATCCAGTCAGTCCCTAAGTAAGTAAATAAGCAAATAACAACAATAAATCCTGGGAGGAGGACTACAGAGCCCAGAATTGATAAAATATATTATCTAAGCTATCCAATTTCCAATAAAAACCATAAAACATGCAAATAAAGGTTATACGTGTACTTGAAAAAAGAAGGCAAAAGAAATCTCATTTAAGGGCTACCAGTTGTTAGACTTAGTAGACAAAGGCTTTAAATTATCCATTATAAATATGCTCAAAACAGTAAAAAAAGAAAATGAAGCAAAATAATATATTAATGATGATATCACATCAAATAGAGAATATAAATAAAGTGGTTTAAATTATTTTAATGAGAATTTTGAAATTTAATAGTACAATGTAGGAAATAAAATTTTTTACTAGATGGACTCAACAATAGATTTGAATTGGACAAAAAAAGAATTAGTGAATTTGTAGATTAGTAGAGATTATTCGAACTGAAGAACAGAGAAATAAATCAAGAAAAATGAAAAGAGCCTTTTAGAAATATGGGCCATTATTATCTGTACCACATGCACATAATGCTAATATCAGAAGAAGAGGAAAGGGATAAAGAAGAAGAAAAAAATATTCCAAGAGGGTGGTGCCTGTGGCTCAAAGGAGTAGGGCATGGGCCCCATTTACCGCAGATGGTAGGTTCAAGCCTGGCCCCAGCCAAAAACTGAAAAAAAAAAAAAAGAATATATAATATATATTATATATTCCAAGAAATAAATGGCTAAAAACTTCTAAAGTTTATTGTAAAACATTAATCTACATAACCAGGGAGCTCAATGAACTCTCTCAGTAAGATAAATGCAAAGAGATCTATGCATCATAGTAAAAGTATTGAAAGTCAAAGACAAATAGAAAATATTGAAAGTGTAAAATAAAAATGACTATACTTTCAAGGAAACACTTTGTAAGTTTAACAGTTGACTTCTTATTACAAACAGTGGAGCCCAGAAGGCAGTGGGATAACATATTTATAGTCTAAGTGCTCAAAGAAACTGCCAAGAAGGAATCCTATATTCAGCAAAGCTAGCTTCCAAAAATAAAAATAAAATAAAGATATTCCAATATAAACAAAACTGAAAGAATTTGTTCCTAGAAGATTCATTTTATAATAAATACTAAGGCAAATTCTTTAGGCTGAAAGCACACGATTACAGATAGCAATATGAATTTACATGCATAAAAATAGAGTGCTGGTATAAATGAAATATGAATCTATATTTCTTCCTCTTTTTTTTCTTAATTGACTTTAAAAACTACGTGGAAAACAATATGAATAGCATATATTTCTGGTCCTTGTACATGTAGAAATATGATATACTTGCCAAAAACCACACAAAGCAAGAGGGTGAGATAAGGGTTGTATTGAGCTGAGGAAATGACTTGAAACTTCAATCTCAGGGACAAATGAAGAAAACCAAAAATGATAAATAAGAAGGCACATTATATACATTATATACATATACATGTATATATACACATATATGTACATAATTATGTATATAATTTCTTCTCTTAGCTACTTTTAAAGACATAAAATTATAAAGTAATAAATATAACAATCCATTGAGCTAAGAGGCTAAGGGAAGAAAGTACTGAAAGGAAGGAACAATTCCCAACTCATGTATTAGGTCAGTGTTACCCTGATACCAAAACCAGATAATTACAGCACAAGAAAACTACAGATCAATATCCCTTATGAATATACATACAAAAAAAGTAGCAAACCAAATCCAGCCAACCCAGAAAAAGGACTATACAACAAGCCCAAATTGGATTTATACCAGGAATACAATGTTGGTTTAAATCTAAAGTATCAATTAATGTAGTATATTCATATCAATAGAATAACAACCAGAAAACAAATGATCATCTCCATACAAGCAGAAAAAGTGTTTTGTAGAATCCAATGCATATTCTTGAGTTATAAAAACACTCAAAAAACTAAGAATAGAAGGGAACTTCTTCAACCTGATAAAAGGCATCTGTGAAAAGCCAAATTAGATACCATTTCCCATCCACCAATATAGTTATCATCAAAAAGTCAGAAGACAATCACTGTTGATAAAGCAGTGAAGAAACCTGATCCCTCATACACTGCTGATGGAATATAAAATGGTGCAGCTACATTGAAAAACAGTCTGGTAGTTCCTCAAATAGGTAAACATATATTTACTATACCCTGAAATTCCACTTCCAGGTACATACTTAAAAGAAATGAACACATGTGTTCATGTGGAATGTTGTAAACAAGCATTCTTCATAATATCCAAAAGGAGGAAACAACTTGAATGTCTACCAATAGATAAATGGATCAACACAATGTGGTATAATACATTATATGGTAATACAATGAAATATGACTTGGTCACAGTAAAATGAGGTAGTAATTCATGCTAAGTGAAAGAATCCAGTTACAAAAGGAAACATATATGTGTCCATTTTATACATAGAATAAGAAATCCAGGAAGGCAAATCTATAGAGATATATTAGTGGTTGCTTGAGACTGCTTGTAGGGGAGTAGAGATGGTAATAGCTAAAAGAAATAGAATTTCTTTTTGAGGTGATGAACATACTTTAAAATTTACTGTGGTGATGGTTACATTTGCCTGCGAATATACTAAAAACCATTAAATTATATACTTCAAATGGATGAATTGCATGTTATGTGAATTATATCTCAATAAAATCATTAAAAAGCACATTAAAAACTGCTCATTAGACTGGGCGTGGTGGCTGATGCCTGTAATCCTAGCACTCTGGGAGGCCAAGGTGGGTGGATTGCCTGAGCTCACAGGTTCAAGACCAGCCTGAGCCAGAGCGAGACCTCACTTCTAAAAAGTGAGCTGGGCATCGTGGCAGGTGAATTGCTTGAGTCCAAGAGTTTGAAGTTGCTGTAAGCTATGACACCACGAAGCTCTACCGGGGGGACAAATTGACACTGTCTCAAAAAACAAACAAATAGCTCATTAACACATAACTACAAAACTATTTTTGAAAGTAGATGTACAATTTTACATGTCCACTAGCAGTATGTGAGAGTCCCAGTTACGTTATGGTCTGTTGTTTGTTTTTAAAATGTTATTGGTATTTCACTGTGGTTTAAATTTTCATTTTTCAAATTTTCATTTTCCTAATGACTACAAGTATTGAGCATGTTTTCATGTGTTTCTTTACCATATATCTTCTTCGTTAAATTTATTGCTCATTTTAAATTAAGAATTGTATTATCTCATAATTAGGTTTTGGGAGTTCTTTGTTCTTCATACAGTTTTTTTTTAAAAATCAGATATGCAGATTACAATATTTTCTCCTAATCTTTGGTTTGTTTTTTGATTCTCTTAGCATTGCCTTTAGAAGTGAAACAACCTTTTACTTACGAAATCCAAATTTACCTTTTTTTTTTTTTGAGACAGAGTCTCACTATATCACCCTTGGTAGAGTGCAAACTCAAATTTTTGGGCCAGTGATTCTCTTCTTGCCTCAGCCTCCCAAATAGCTGGGACTACAGGTGCTTGCCACAACACCTGTCTATTTTTGTTGTTGTTGTTGTTGTTGCTGTCATTGATGTTTAGCAGGCCCAGGTTGCTTTAAATCCACCAGCCTCAGTGGATATGGCCATCACCCTAACCATTGAGCTATAGGCACTGAGCCCAAATTTACCATTTTTTTAAATTGTATGATGGTTATAGTGTTGCATGTGGTATCTAAGATGTCTTTGCCTAACCCCAAGGTCATGCAGATTATTTATGATTTCTTTCCAGAAGTTTAGATTTTATATTAACTTTGAGTCAATTGAGATGTAGATTAAAGTTCTGTTCATGGCTCACTGCCCCTTGCTCAGTAGTTAGGGTGTCTGCCACATACACTGAAGCTGACGGGTTGGAACCCATCCTGGGCCTGCTAAACAACAATGACAGCCACAACAACAACAACAACAACAATAGCCAGGGTTGTGGCAGGCACCTATAGTCCCAGCTACTTGGGAGGCTGAGGCAAGAGAATCACTTAAGCCCAAGAGTTAGAGGTTGCTGTGAGCTGTGACACCACAGTACTCTACCAAGGACGATGTGGTGAGACTATCTCAAAATAAATAAATAAATAAATAAAGTTCTGTTCATATGGCTATGCATCACTTGTTGAAAAGGCTATCTTTTGACTACTGTATTCCCTTTACACTTTTGTAGAAAATCAGTTACCCATATATCTATGATCTTACTTCTGAATTCTGTCTTTTGTTCCATTGATGTATTTGTATAGTTTTATAGCAATATTATGCTGTATTGTTTACTATACTTTTATGACAAGTCTTGAAGTAGTGTATATCTTTCAACTTTGTTTTTTTCTTTTGAAACTGAAATTGTTTTGGCTATTCTGGTTTTTTACACATGCATGTGAATTTTAGAATCAACTTGCTAATTTCTACAAAAATGCCTACTGAAATTTTGAATGGGATTGCGTTGAAATTATTGATCATTTGGGGATACCTGGTGTCTTAACAAAATTGGTTCTTCCAATCTTTAAATATGATATACTCTTGGCTGTATTAAATCTTCTTTAATTTCACTCAGTAATGTTTTGTAAATTTCAATGTAACTAGCTTTACATGTATTTTGTCAGAGTATCCCTAATTATATCCTATATTTTATTCTACCATGAATGGTATCACATATTAAATTTTAATTTCTGATTTCTAGGCCTGGTGCGGTGGCTTATGCCTGTAATCCTAGCACTTGGGAGGTGAGACAGGTTGATTGCTTGAGCTCAAGGAGTTCAAGACCAGCCAGAGCAAGAGTGAGACCCTGTCTCTAAAAATAGCAAGGTGTTATGGCAGGCACCTATAGTCCCAGCTAATCAGGAGGCTGAAGCGGGAGAATCATTGGAGCCCAAGAGTTTGAGGTTGCTGTGAGCTGTGATGCCACAGCAATCTACTGAGGGCGACAAAGTGAGACTGTCTCAAAAATGAAAAAAAAAAGTTCTGATTTCTGTAGCTAGTATATGGAAATACAATTGATTTTTATATGTTGAATTTAAGATCTTGTAACTGTAGTAATACTTATTAGTTCTTATAGTGTTTTTTCTTTCACAGGATTTTCTTCATGAATGATTATATTGTTTGCAAATATACAATAGTTTAGCCTTTCTTTTCAATCTGAATACTCTGTTTTAAAGTTAATAAATGTTTAGAATTATATTCTCTTGATGAATGAATTGGCCCATGTTTTGAAAAAACTTATTTTTCTTAAATCATAACTGTGTACATTGATGAATTTATGGGGTTCAGTGTACTGATATGATATGAAACCCCCAAAATACATTACTGGAATCTGAACAAACTAAAAAGGTTTTGCACAGCCAAGAGCACAATAAGTAAAGCCAACAGACAACCTTCAGATTGGGAGAAGATTTTTGCTGGTTATACTTCCGACAAAAGTCTGATAACTAGAATCCACTTTTTATTATAAAATTAATATCTTGTTTTTTAAAAATTCAGATTAATATAAAGGTACAAATAATTAGGTTACATTGTTTCCATTTGATAGGTAAAGTCCAAGTTAGAGTTGAGCCCTTCACCTAGAAGTGTGCCATATACACTTATGTTGTGCTTATTAGGTGAGAGATTACAAATCCCCCTTTCCCCTCCCCTTCTCCTTCTCTCCTCCCTCAACTTCTCCCTTCCTCCACTCCACTTCCCCCTCCTTCCTCCTCCCCCCACTTGAGTTTAAGTATGTTTTCCTCTCCTATGGTTATGTAGTTGTTCATCTACTAGTATTACTTTAATACCTTTGTCCTTGGTAATATCATTTGGTCTGAAGTCTTACTTTTTCTAATATTAATATATTCACTCCAGCTTTATTAGAATTAGTATTAGGAGGGTATATCTTTTTATTATTTTTAATAGAGTCTCACTTGGTCAGCCTTGATAGAGTGCTGTGGCATCCTAACTCACAGGAACCTCAAACTCTTGGGTTCAAGTGATACTCTTGCCTCAGCCTCCCAAGTAGCTAGGACTACAGGAGCCTGCCACAATGCCCAGCTGTTATTTTTTAGAGACAGGGTATTGCTCTGGATCAGGCTGATCTCAAACCTGTGAGCTCAGGCAATCCACCTGCTTTGGCCTCCCAAGTGGTAGGACTACAGGCATGAGCCACTGCACCCAGCCTTTATCTTTTTTATTTTTAATGAATTTGTAGGCAGCACATAGTTGGGTTTTGCTTTTCTGTATTTAATTTTTCTTTCTTAAATGTTAGATATGTACATTAATGGAATCATGGGATACAGTGTGGTGTTTTCAAATAAAATTTGAAATATTTTCATCAAACAAAGCCTTTATGTCATTTTCTTAGTTATTATATTAATACATTTATATTCTACTTTTAGAAGGATTCACTTGTACCCTTGAAAGATAAACCATAGAGGTGATCCCTCCTATCACCCTCCCTCCACCCATCCAACCCTCTCCTCTTCTCTCCCCCTCCCCATATTCCTAGGCTATAATTAGGTTATAGTTTTCATATGAAAGCTATAAATTAGTTTCATAATAGGGCTGTGTGCATTGGATACCTTTTCTTCCATTTCTGAGATACTTTGCTAAGAAGAACATTTTCCAGTTCTATCCATGAAAACATAAAGGAGGTAAAGACTCCATCTTTCTTTAGGGATGCATAGTATTCCATGCTGTACATATACCACAGTCAATTAATTAATTAATTAATTTTTAATTGAATGGTAACTATGTACATTAATGCACTTCTCGGGTACAGTGTGGTGTTTTCACATGCAATTTGAAACATTTCCATCAAACTGGTTAACATAGCCTTCATGTCATTTTCTTAGTTATTGTGTTAAAACGTTCATATTCTACTTTTAGAAAGATTCACTTGTACTCTTGTAAGATAAACCACAGAAGTGATCCCTCTAATCCCCCTCCCTGCCCCCATTACCCTCTCCCCTTACCCTCCCCCCTCCCCGTATTCTTAGGCTGTTATTAGGTTATAGATTTCATATGAAAGCTATAAATTAATTTCATAATAGGACTGTGTATATTGGATACTTTTTCTTCCATTCTTGTGATACTTTGCTTATAAGAACATTTTCCAGCTCCATCCATGTGAACATGAAGGATATAAAGTCTCGATCTTTCTTTATGGCTGCATAGTATTCCATGGTATACTGTAGATAATACTGTTAACTATGATTTCCTTACTCTCCTATCAAAGACTAGAACTGACTCCTATCTAGTTGTTATTTGTGTATCCCTTAGTTATTCTCTCCAGCCATCTCCCGTCCCCTTCCCAGCCTCTGGTAACTACTACTTTACTTTCTATTTCCTTGAGATCAACTTTTTTAGTTCCCACATATGAGTGAGAACATGCGATGTTTGCCTTTCTATGCCTGGCTTATTTCACTTAGCATGATACCTCCAGTTCTATTCATGTTGCTGAAAATGACTAGATTTCATTCATCCATTGATGAACGCTTAGGCTGATTCTGTATTTTGGCTACAGTAAACATGGGGGTGCAGACATCTCTTTGACATACTAATTTCTTGTGGACATATACCCACCAGTGGGACAGCTGGATTATATAGTACTTCTATTTTTAGTTTAGTTTTTTTTTTTTTTTTGAGACAGAGTCACCCTGGGTAGCATGTCATGGCGTCTTCATAGCTCACAGCAACTCAAACTCTTGGGCTCACATGATCTTCCTACCTCAACCTCCCCAGGAGCTGGGACTACAGGCACTTACCACAATACCCAGCCAGTTTTTCTAATTTTAGTAGAGAGGGGGATCTTGCTCTTGCTCAGGCTGGTCTTGAACTCCTAAGCCCAAGGGATCTTCCCACCTTGGTCTCCCAGAGTGCGGGGACTACAGCTGTGAGCTATGGAGCCTGACGCTATTTTTAGTTTTTTGAGGAATTTCCATACTGTTTTCCATGATGGCTATAATAACTGCATTCCCACCAACAGGCACGAGCATTCCCCTTTCTCCACATCTTCCCTCACTGGAATTTATTGGTTTTTGTCCTCTAGTCTATAGCCACATCACCCAGAGTGTGCTGATCTCACCTGATGACATCCGTCTTCCCTACCTAAGTGGCAGGGAGGCCTGACACCCATGTGGTCACTCCCTCCAGCTGACCCCAGTAGAGCTTTGCTGGGGCTTTAATTTTGATTTCCAGGGACCCCCCACCCCTGGCTGGCCAGCCTTCTCCTCAGATCTCTCCAGCACAGCACAGTTTTAGAGTTGGCAAGGCTTGTTTTTCCATTCCAAGGCTGAAGTCTTTCCACAACGTCACAGACTGCTGTGGGTCCGCTGAGAACTTAGTCTTTGGGCCGGGCTTTCAATCAAGAATGCACCAGGAAGGAAGGAACTGCCTGTTCTGCTGAGGGGTCATAGGGATTGTTTTCTTTAACACTTTCCCTTGCATTTGGTAAGGTATAAAGCAGGATGGGGAGAAACTTCCTAGCAGGCTGAATTTTTTTGCAATTTAGGCTAAGGCTGAGCTAGGCCAGTCCTTTCCCGGGCATCTCTGAGGCTCCATGGTATCCTACTATAGAGTGATACAGGGGCACTGTCCATTTATTCTTGTAAGAAATCCTTACTCCCCGCAGAACAACCCTCCACCAAATTCTTGGCTTCTTCCTATTATACAGTTGGAACCAGAAAAAGGAATAGTGGCTGATGGGGTATAGGCAGGAAGAAATCCTTGCCATAATCCACATTCCGTTCAGCAGACCTGGAACAGCATGAGTTCTGCAGAGTGAAAAACTCAGGCTTCCTCTGCAGATGGATAGCTGTGCAATCTGAGAAACTAGCAGGAGGCCAGAGTTGTGACATGGTGGGAGCAGGGAGACGGGAGAGGGGGATGGGGATGAGGGAGGGGAAGAGGGCGCAGACACACACTGATCAATGCCTGCAGGAGCCCAGACCTGAGGGCCTGGCCTCAGGGTCTTAGGTGATGCCAATCTTGTCTCTTCTCTCTTCCTCCCCTCATTCCCCTCCTCCCTCTTATCTCTCTTCCCTTCCAAGTGACGTGCTGCTGCTGCTTCCCTTTGGCAGCACTGCTTTATCTTGCTGCACCCAGCCAGAGCGGTAAGGAGTCAAGCCTGTCTTCACAGATGTTTCCTTTTAATCACTGTAATTAGCATTAATGATGATTAATTCTTAATGAAGACGTGCTGAGGAACACACTCGCAAAATGCTCATTGGCAATCTGAATAACCTTGACTTTGTGAGCCCAGTCAGCCTCTTTGCTTGACCACTTGTTTCATAGACAATGCATTGGGTCCTAGAAGGAATTCTCTGGTAATCAGGCTATTTCTTCTTCCAGACCCAGGAGAGAACCAGGGGGTTTCTAGAAACAGCTGGGAAATTTGCTGCCCTGGTCCAGAAGACTGTGAAGGTCCTAGATGGAGGATTTTCTCGATCTCCCAGCATCACTGTCAGGCCATCTGGGGGGTTTCCACTGGGCACTTGTCCTGGGTCAGGCAGCCTGCAGGCTATTGAAGTGGCTTGGGGAACTCAGGTTAAGAGGGCATTCTGGACCACCACCCGCCTCCATGTGACAAAGGTGGATGCCTTGCTTGGGGCTGCTATGGCCAAAGTTTGTCCACAGACATCTGGTGGATTCCAATAATCTGTCACTCATTGAGAATGTGGAAACTCCCCTGCACAGAGGCGCTGACGGTAGAACAGGGAAACTCCCAGAGTGGGGAAGCCGGGTGTCTTGTCACTTGCCATGAGCTGCAGGATGTCAGGGGCCTTACTTTCTCACGGGTCATCAATCTACTAATCTAAATTGCTATCTTAAAAACTGATGTTAAGGGAAAAACTGCTCTTAGGGAAGATAGTAAGTTTGTAAGAAAATAAGGCTTCCCAGGCACATGCAGTTGTCATTTTATCGCCTAAAGTTTTTTAGGAGGGGCAGAACTTTTCAGAAGTCTTATTGCAATAACGTGATTATAATCTTCATAAAGGCTGAAATGGCATATAGATTTTCCCAAGCTTGTCTGACAACAGGGCTCTTTGCTCTCAGGATTACTGTTGAGGCCCCCGCAAAGTTACCAGACCACCTGCTCATCAAGCAAAACTAAGTTACTAGAACTCAAAGCAGTAGGAGGAGAATCACAGCATCTAAGTGACGTCTCAGGATAGGGGAAGTCAGACGGGGATTTTGGAGGTGGGGGTGGGAGTCTGAGTTCAAGTGGGTTAAGATGTATCTTTCAAGGTAGGGTATATAGGAGTTTAAGACCAGTGAACATAGCAGGATCTTGAAGAGAATTTTGATTGGGAAGCTATTGTTAGGTGAGCAAGCTGTTTGCCCAGGTGAGCAGTCTGCTGTCTCAGATAAATTAATCTGCAGGAGGTTTCTGAAGCAAAAGCGATGTTGGTGATGCCTTGTCTTCCTTGGGCAAGAGTTTCCTGGAGCAAACAATCAAGTCACATTGACACAGGGGGTCTCAGTTGTTAGGCCTTCTGTCTGTATTAGGTTCATGGTGGTTCTTAGAATTTCCATTTCTTCCATTTTGTGGATGCTAGTCTCATCAAATACAGTCTGGGAAATACAGAATTCTTCTTGAAATTATCTACCACTTCTAACATTGACCCACCTGGTAGGATTTCAAGGTCCATGAGCTTAGCAGTGACCGTTGCATAAAAATGACTTTCCGTGGTTTCTAAGGCCTCTCCCTGGTCTTCCTAATTAAGGATTTAATGAATCAGATATTCAACTGATTCATTCTCTTTGTAAAATGCGATTTTTATCAAATTTTAAAAAGTCCTATTTCCTTTCTCTAGTTTAGGGTAAACTATGCAATTTAGGATAAAAGTTGAATAAGAAAAGGCTGGGCATGGTGGCTCAGGCCTCAACCCTGGGAGGTTGAGGCCAGTGGATCATCTGATCTCAGGAATTCAAGATCAGTCTAAGCAAGAGCCAGACCCCTTCTCTACTAAAAATAGAAGCAGCAACAACAACAATAACAACAAAAATGCCTGGGCATTGTGATGGGTACCTGTAGTCCTGGCTACTTGGGAGGGTAAGGCAATAGTATATCTTGAGCCCAAGAGCATAGGTTGCTATGAGCTATGATGCTATAGCACTCTAGCCAGGGTGACAGAGTGTCAAAAAAAAATTAATAAGAAAAGAAGTATTGAGGACAAAGTCAGCCTTAGGCCAGAAACTGGAAGGTGACTTTGAAGGGAGCCAATTGTATTGACTGTATTTTCCTATATTCTGTATTCTTGATATTCTAGCATTTGGGCCTTAGCCCTGGAGAGACGGCTACTCCCTGGGTTAGCTAATTACTAGATAATGAAGAACATCCCTTTGAGGGCACCTTTGATACACAACCAATCCAGAGCACATACCCACAACTGTCTATCTTCTTTCACTTATTTTTTTGTAGAGACAGAGTCTTTTTGTCGCCCTCGGTAGAGCACTGTGACATCACAGCTCACAGCAACCTCCGACTCCTGGGCTTAGGCGATTCTCTTGCCTCAGCCTCCCTAGTAGCTGGGACTACAGGCGCCTGCCACAATGCCTGGCTATTTTTTTGTTGCAGTTTGGCCGGGCTTGAACCTGCTACCCTTGGTATATGGGGCCAGCGCCCTACCCATTCAGCCACAGGCACCACCCTGTCTATCTTCTTTATCAAACTCTCACACACCAGCCAATATTCCTCCTGCCCTAAATCACCTCAGGGCCAGGTAGCAGTTAGCTCAGGGCCCACTGAAATTGTTCCAACTAGCTAATCCTAAGCGATCCTGCCTTGCCACTGCCTCCCTTCAGCCCCCCAGAAGGCTGTGGGCTGCACCCTGCTCCCCCTTCTGCCTCCACATGGCCCGGCCTGTTTAGTCTGAGGACGAACTTCCTCCATTGTGGCAGTCATCTCTGCTGCTGCTATCTCACTGCATGCCTGATTAAAACAAATCCCACAAAAATTTTGAGATACTAACAGGAAATGAAGCTGAATGGAGTCAGCACAATGGGGACCCATTAGCATCTGCCCCCAGAAGGTTTGACGTGGTTGGCCTGCAGCAAGGACACAGGCGGTCAAGAAACACTGGGTCAGAGGTTTCCAAAGTGTGGTTCTGGGACCAGAAGCAGCAGCATCACAGGAAGCTCGGAATGCACAGTCTCGGCCCCTCCCTGACCTCCTTACTCAGAAATCCCAGAGGTGGGCCCTGCAAACTGCCTCATCAGTTCTCCAGGAGATTCTGAAAACAGCACTGAGCTACAGCAGGGTGGGGTCAGAGGAGTAGACCCCTAAAGGATTGAGGGCCTGGAGCCCTTCCTTTTCTGGCTATGGTTCCTGCGGGTTCCTGGTGCAACCCAAGAGCTTCTTCAGTTCCTGGAAACCTGGGACAGAAACACTAGTGCTGATGTAGTTGAACTTAACCTTCTATATGTTCATATCATCTCCTCTTCACATATTTTTGGATATGGTTTTTAAAAACTTGAAGAAATAGGCTTGGAACCCATAGCACAGTGGTTATGGTGCTGGCCACATGCACCCAGGTTGGCAGGTTTGAACCCAGCCTGGGCCTTCTAAACAACAAAGACAACGGCAACAAAAAAATAGCTGGGTGTAGTGGTGGGCACCTGTAGTCCCAGCTACTTGGGAGGCAGGCAAGAGAATCACTTAAGCCCAAGAGTTTTAGGTTGCTGTGAGCTGTTACATCATTGCACTCTACAGAGGGCAACATAGACTCTGTCTCAAAAAATAGAACTTGAAGAAGTTATTCTCCATCATTATGTATTTCCATGTCTTAGGAAAATGTCATAGAGAGGCATTCAAATATCAGGTAGGGGTTGATTATTTTGCACAGACAAGCTGAGGATTGTGCCCGAATCGTGTCTGTACTCACATCAGGTAAGTCCAACTGATGGAAGTTGATCCAAGGGCAATGAGTTTTCTGTTGTAAGAACTTTCCAAGTTTATGGCATTTTACCTCTAGAAGACCCTTTTTCCTAATTTTCTCCACTAAGTCAATCTTTAAAACATTACCATTCTGCTTTGTGTCTTGTCATAGTGGCATAGGCAGCTAAGTGGTTATGCTTCAGAATTAGAAAAGTGTCCTAAGATTTCTAGCTTCACATGTTGACATTTCCTGCTACAATATGATTGTGAGTGGATCTGAAAACAATAAAATCCCCAGTTCTTCCAAGAGTTCATCAGAACTCCAAAACCGGGATTGGCAATATGATGTTTGCACCTCTTGGTGGTGGTTTGTGCCACCAAGTTATAAGCAATAGAGGAAAACATTTACAGTGTGAAACGCCATGACTAGAAGAATGAATTAAAATCGCTCGCACAGAGAACAATAAAACTCATAACTCAGTATTTTCCTTATAATATGTGGTGATGAATCATAATTTTTAAGCTTAGCTCTGTCTTAATTTGGTTTCAATATGTATAAACAGCAATGGAGTCAAGATCCCTGTATGAAATACAGAACTAGTGAAACGTAAATACTTTAAAAGTTATTTTAGTATATGCTGAGAGGCCCTAATGATTTTTTTTTTGTGTAGTTTTTGGCTGGGGCTGGGTTTGAACCCACCACCTTCAGTATATGGGACCAGCGCCCCACTCCTTTGAGCCACAGGTGCTGCCCAAGGCCCTAATGATTTTAACAAGGCAGAAGAACAGTGTTGAAACCAACAAATGTTTGAATCTGTATAACAGTATTAATACAACCTTCATTAATAAAATTGCTAAGGGATTTGGTGATTTAGTTATAACTTAAGTCCTCGATTATGTACAAAATCAAGGGAAAACAGCAGATTTAGGTTTCTCCTTCATTGCAATTTAGAAAATGTGAAGATTGTCAGAGTGTTTAGATAAATAATGAGTGGGGTGTTTTTATTCACAATACCTCTGAAACTAAATGTGTAAGAGTTTTTCACATCAACTTCTCTGACTGTCCAGACACCAACTGGGTGTCCTGCAGTTCAGTCCAATTCTGACATTATCTACCTAGAATGTTAGATCCTACAGTTATAGGACTCAGTCCCACAACACTGCCCCCATGTCAATACCAGTTGCAAGTCCTTGGAGAACCACCCATACTTCTGATGGTCTCTACTGGGGACTCTACAACCTTCTCAGGTTTCATAATTTGTTAGAGTGGTTCACAGAACTCAGAAAAATCAAGTTTACCAGTTTGTTATGAAGGATACAAGTCAGGAAGAGCAAAATACAGACACATGGGGCGTGTGTGTGTGGGATCAATGCTCCCGTGCCAGGTCTGGGTATGTGCTCCTCCCAGCACTTCTAATGATACATCCACCAACCAAAAAGCTCATGAGCTTCATCTCCAGGCCTCTCCTCCCCTTTCTGCAGGTCAGTGAGTGGGGCTAAAAGTTCCAACCTCTAATCACTTGGCCTTTCCTACATCTGCCCCATTCTGAGGCTACCTAGGGGTCCAACCCTAAGTCATCTCATTAGCATAAATTCTGGTGTGATCTGAAGAAGTTCATTATGAATAATAAAAAATGATACTATCACTCAGGAAATTTCAAGGGTTTTAGGTGCTTAATGCTCTGAGCTGGGGACAGAAACCAAATACATTTCTTTAAACCACAGAACAATTTTGAGCTGTCAGGTTGAGAACATCCCTTGTTTCGGCATGACCACCATCTGTGCATGGAATTGGTTAGAATGAGGTGAGATTCCAGGCTATCCTTGCACTGACAGCAGCACCAAGTAGCCTCAGCTCATGGAGGGAAAGTAGGGAGGGACCACGGAGCCCAAGGCAAAGGATGTAAAGAACACTCCTACTTCAGCGGCGAGGGGGAGGGGGGGAGTGCCTCTCCACACTGACAGATGTGAATGCTATACAGCCTTCACAGGCAAATCAAGTTACAAAATCACTCAAGAGATTTCCACAAGAAGTTAACTTTCCAATGACTAAAATAGTTGGGACAAGAGTTTTGGGTACCCCGATTTTCCAATGTGCATTTAAAAAAACTTTTTGGCTTTTTAAGTTGACTCACCAATAATATCTCATAAGCTTTAGGATGATAAACTCTTAAATATTTTGTTTAAAATGATGACCGAAACCTTGAAGCTAATTTATTCAGAAGCTTTCCCCTTGAGATCAAGTAACCAGAAACATTTTGATAAATATCCTTTCTTCCAATTCCAGGAAGACTACTACCTTCCTCTGGTCAGACTGACGGTACCACTGGCATTTAAAAACTAACAAAAACTGTGGCAAGGAAACATCTTTGATTTCCTGATTTCTTTGAAACTGTATACAGAAAATTGAGAAGACACAGACATTTGCATGCAGGGCCGAGTGTGTGCAGTGCTGCCAAGTCTGCGGGGATCACGGAGAGGTTCATCAGCCCCTCCTTCCCCGGAGCTGCGGTAGAAATAGAAACCTCTGCCTCAGCATAAAAGGTCCTGACTTCAGAAATCTTCCCTGGGTCTTAGAAAGATGTGTATAAAAAATTCTGGTAAATTATGAGCAGAAGCCTTTCTGAGTGGGAACTGTTTCTTCATTTCAAGTAAGGGTCACCCAACAGACCCAGTGTTGTTCCCGGATGAGGCAGCTCTGTTACTGGTATCTGCACATTCCGAGGGTGTGAACCTCACATCTATCTGTGTAAAACTATGCCAAGCATATTAACTCTTAAGAGAGCTGGTAAACAATCACCTTGTCTGAAGACACGCTCATACTTTCTCTGGACATCTGCCTAGTATTTACTGAGACTGGGGGTGGCCCTGGCGTCTCTGGAGACATTGCTTCTGCTGAGACCTGGCTCTGATTCTACTAAGTGCCTGCATTAACACAGCTGCTGCTTATAGGGACAAAAAAAGTGAATACATTTAAGTAAAGCATATTCCTTTGCAACTGAACTTCTCCTTTAAAAGTCAGACTTTGTATAAAATGGACTTCAGCCATGAACACGGCAGTTCAGTTTACTTATTCCAGGGATGTGTTGATTTGTTTGACCAGATTTCTCAATAAATGTACTGTTACTTCATGGGTCAAAAGCATGGCCTTAATGTTTAGTGCCCTTTAATAGCCTCCATTAAAAAATTTCCATGGTATATCAAGTGAGTTTCTGTATTTTATCAATCTACGTATTTGACTCTGAGTAGTGCAAGGGCACTCTTCATAGGAAACTTGTTTAAGTGTGCTGTGATGTAGTGTCTCCTGAATGACCACACTTTTCTCAATATAAAGATTAATGAGGCTTGGTGCCTGTAGCATAGTGGTTACGGCACCAGCCACATACACTGAGGGTGGCGGGTTTTAACCTGGCCTGGACCAGCTAGACAAACAGTGATAGCTGCAACAAAAAATAGCCGGGCATTGTGATGGGCGCCTATAGTCCCAGCTATTTGGGAGGCTGAGGCAAGAGAATTGCTTAAGCCCAAGAGTTTGAGATTGCTGTGAGCTGACGCCATGGTGCTCTACCAGGGGCCTGACATAGTGAGACACTCTCCAAAAAAAAAAAAAAAAAAATTAATGAATGCATCTATCGACTTGCTGCTGTACCTACGGGCAAAACATGGAAAAACTCCCCGTTTTCATCAGTTCTCAATATCAATGAGATAATCTTGAAAAGTTCATGTCTTCTATTGTTTTACTTTTTAAAGCAGGATAGAATTTTAGTTCTAGAAGGGTGCTTGTTTGATAGCCAGGAAACAGGCTCTAGAGGGTCATCCTGTCCAAGCACACAGTGGCCAGCGACAGTACTAGGCCCAGAACCTGGGCTGCTGGCATCCAGCTGCAACCCTCCCTCTTCTACTCTCCAGGCTGCTCTCTGGGACCCAGAGCTATCCCTCTGATAGCTCTAGAGGGAACTCCTGTCCATCCCCCATTAAAAAACAAGTTGACAAAATATTCCAGATTTCTATCAGAGTAACACAGAAAGAAAAATGAATCTGATGAATGAATATTCTAATTTTAAATAGTTTTAAGTTAGGCTAGGTGTGGTGGATCATGCCTGTAATCCTAGCCCTCTGGGAGGCCGAGGCTGGTGGATCGCTTGAGCTCACAAGTTTCAGACCAGCCTGAACGAAAGCGAGACTCCATCTCAAAAAACAGCTGGGTGTTTTGGCAGGGGCTTTTAGTCCCAGCTACATGGGAGGACGAAGCAAGAGGATCATTTGAGACTAAGAGTTTGAGGTTGCTGTGAGCTATGACGCTATGGCACTCTACCCAGGGTGACATAAGACTCTGTCTCAAAAATAAATACATAAAAATAGTTTTAAGTTATTATTTTAGGAGGTTACCACAAAACTTTTAATAATAGGCTCAGTGCCTGTGGCTCAAGTGGCTAAGGTGCCAACCACGTACACCCAAGGTGGCGGGTTCAAATCCAGCTTAGGCCCGCCAAACAACAATGACGGCTGCAACCAAAAAATAGCCGGGCATTGTGGTGGGCGCCTGTGGTCTTAGCTACTTGGGAAGCTGAGGCAGGAGACTCGCTTGAGCCCAGGAGTTGGAGGTTGCTGTGAGCTGAGATGCTATGGCATTCTACCCAGGGGGACAGATTGAGGCTCTTATCTCAAACAAACAAACAAAAACTTTTAATAATAAACAAGAGGCTTTCCCCCCTCTTCTAGGGCGCTGCCTAGAGGCACTCAGAATGGTCCAGCATTTGGCATAGTTTTATTGTTGTAGGCTTTCCTACAACACAGCCTCTAAAAAACCCAGGCTGTCCCGAACCTATGGTAAAGAACTATTTACCTTTCCACCAAGGTTGGGAAGGCACCAAAATCTGCATGTGGGCATGTACCCAGGCAGACTCTGGGGGGGTCCTGCGTGTGCTGAATGTGTGGGTGACAGGATCAAGGGTGCCCTACTAATCCAGGTGCAGAAAATCACTATGAAATGTTGAAGGAACAAGCACAGGGTCAGAAAGCGAAAAACTGTTCTGAGTAATAAAAATTATAAGGCTTTAAAAAATAATAAACAAGAGGCGAGAGAAAATAGCATTAAACAAATGGCCAAATACATTGTTCCAAATATTCTCACTCATGAGAAAGAAGTTATCAATAACTTTGATTTCTAAAAGCCAAATTTAATAAATTAATAAATACATGCCAGATAAAAATACAAAATTACAACTGAAAACCAATAATGATTTAACAGAAAATGCTCTGTTGTACATTTTTATTGGTTTGGATAACTTATTAAAGTAACAAATTTGAGAACACATTTTGCCTTTGCTGGGGAGAGCGTACGATGTTAGAGAGGAACTAAGAGAGCAGAAACGAACCATGTGCTAACAGGAGGCGGATGAGCTAGCTCGCGGTGATGCCACAGCCAGAGGCGCTGTGCTATTCATTCGTGTGTGCATGTTTGTACAAGCGTCAGAAACCAATGACAGAGACCCCAAAGCAAAGTCACAACAGGCTTACTCTGTGAAACATGCTGGGTCACAACCACAGACTACCCGGGGCGCGGGGGCAGTGCAGGTGCGGGTTTGCCATTTCTTTTGTATGGGGTTTCCTTGCCAAGTAGGGGGCTAATCATGCAATAGCTTGAGTTTTCCTTAACATGATAAACACCCAGTATTACTAGAACCGGAAAGCGTGTGTTCACTGTTTTACAAGGACGGCTGAGCGGCGCTACGAAAACAACAGAAAGTTCCTTCATTTTAATCAGGTTAGATGCCCAAACCTCTAATCAAGAAATAGTTCAGCTATAGGAGCCAATTAAATTACTATAAAACATTCCTTCATCTGTAAAGCATTTCTTTTCCCCTCAAATTAAAAACTTAAAATAAAATGTCTTCATTTTTGATAAGCAGCTCCACCACCAGTCTCTGATATCGTATATCGTTCAATGCGGCCATGGCATCTAGTTCCGGAGATCTCATGAGGGTTGGGCCAAAGACGATGCCAAGGTTCTCAGCGTTCATAAGGTTCTCCTTCTCATGGAGGGTCACTCTGAAAAATGCAAGTAAAGGAATAAAGGACTTCAGGGAAGCCACGGGTCCGTCACTGTGCTCGAACATTGAAACAGTCAAGATTCACAATAAAAGTCTGTGGCCACTTACCAAATGTTTTGCTAGATTATTTCTCCATATCTCTTCTTAATTACAATGTACTGATTTTCCTTAAAATACTGTTCATAAATAATTACTCGCTGAGGCTGGGCCTGAGTTAGTGTGCTGACCTGTATGGGTTCAGTTGTACTTGTGGATTCTCTGGCCTCAGCCTAGAGCCTACAGATGCAAACCTATGTTTGCAAATAGTAGTGAAGGGATTGGGTCACCTTGACTATTCCGTCCACCCTCCCTCCGCTTTGGCTATCTTGATTTCTACAGAGTGTTCTGCAAGCCAGGCAGTTTACTGTCTGAGGAGGGAATAGCAGCGATATAATAGGAAATGGCTCCGGGGAAGCAAGGCCATGGGGAGTGTAAGTGTTTATATTGTCTTTACTACTACAGCAATAATAGAGACTATAATTTGAGAGTTATTCCTTTGTTTTAGTGTGGAACACTTAATTACATGCAAGCATGAAGTAAAAGACTTTATAAGCGAAGCTGTAAGCATATTAAACAAAGGTTTTTAACTCAAGAGAGAAAATAGAAACATCCATGAATGACTAAAATATCATTTCTGGATAACTCATGCCTTCAGGCATTCAAAATGCATTGTTTCTGGTTGGTTTCATATTTTGACCCTAAAACCAGTAAAACTTGGTCATGTAATTTTGAAAACTTTCCTTCAACTGGTAGGGATTAAGAGTGACTGGGCTGGGAAATAAAGCGGCGTCACTATCAATCACCGGAACACATCAAACCAGAACTAACTGCAGTATTTTATTTGCCACTCCTCCTTTTCCCTCTTTATGCCATCACTTTTTATATACGAGTGTTCAGTACTGGCAACATTAATTCAATAATCTAAAAGTCTGAAGTGCTTATTTTGAAGCAAGAAGATAGAAAAGTGACATGCTGTGGGGTGGTGCCTGTGGCTCAGTGAGTAGGGCAGCCAACCCTGTATACCAAGGGTGGTGGGTTCAAACCCAGCCCCGGCCAAACTGCACCAAAAAAAAATAGCTGGGCATTGTGGAGGGCACCTGTAGTCCCAGCTACTTGGGAGGGAGGCTGAGGTAAGAGTATTGCCTAAGCCCAGGAGTTGGAGGTTGCTGTGAGCTGTGACATCATAGCACTCTACTGAGGGCGACAAAGTGAGACTGTCTCTAAAAAAACAAAGTGATGTGCCATCCAAGGTGCTTTGCTTCTGCTTATTATACTAGCGTCTTTCCTGCAAAACCTTTTCCCTTTCCACAAAAATGAACACATGTCTGTAGTAGAATATTGTTATTTCTACCATATTTGCAAACACACTGGAATTGCAAATACATGTCTGTAAGAATCAGAGCCACGTGTGGTGGCTCATGCCTGTAATCCCAGCACCTTTTCAGGCTGAAGTGGGAGGACTGCTTGAGCCCAGGAGTTTGAGACTAGCCTGGGCCACATAGTCAGACTCCATCTCTACAAAAAAATTAGTCCAGCATGGTGGTGTATGCCTAGAATCCTAGCTAATCAGGTGGCTAGGGCAGGGGCATCTCTTGAACCCTGGCATTTGGGGTTATAGTGAGCTGTGCAACAGAGACTCTGTATCAAAAATAAAAAAGTCTGCACTCAGCATTATAGTGCAGAGTACTCTCAGCATTCCCTCTCAACTACTCAATAAGTGCGATTTCATACAAGACAACTATATCGCTATACATTTATTTACTCATTCAAGACCATTTGTCCATCCTTTCATCTTCTGTCCCACTTTCTTCTTCGTCGTCTTCTTTTTTTTTTTAAATTGAGATGGAGTCTTATTTTCTCACCCTCAGTGGAGTGCCATAGCATCACAGCTCACAGCAACCTCAAACTCTTGGGCTTAAGTGATTCTCTTGCCTCAGCCTCCCAAGTAGCTGGGCCTACAGCCGCCCACCACAACACCTGGATTTTTTTTTTTGTTGTTGTTGTTTGTTTGTTTAGCAGGCCCAGGTTGGGTTTGAACCCACTAGCCCTGGAGCATGTGGCCAGCACCCTAATCACTGACATATATAGGCGCCCAACCATGTCCCACTTTATTCTTAAACTTCGAGTGCAATGCAAGTGTGAGCCTGCGGGTCTGTCACTTGCCTCTTTAGATGTGCCATGAGGTACCGGAGGGTCTCGCAGTGAGCAGGCGGCAGGAGCTTCAGGGCCTCATGAAGGTTTTCCAATTGCTCATCGGGATCCATAATTTCTGAAGTAGCAAGTTAAATACCAATGAAAAGAACGTTAGCAGGAAACTGGTACAAATGGCTCACTGAATTCTATTCTGTGGTCATCTTCTAAAGCTGGTAAGAAATGCTTTCTCACAGATCCTTGCCCACAGCTTTGGAAAAATATTTTTAAGGTTCACGTTCCAGATTTCCAAAGGCTCTTCCTTTCAATGTGGCAACACTAGACATGGGCAGTCTCTGGGTTTCAAATAAGATAGGCTCTATAAGTTTGTTCTTAAGTCGAATTTGTATGTAAGTTTGAATACGTATTTACCTGTGATAGCCTGCATTTGTAAGTGTGAATTGTACATAATTGGATATTTATAACTTGGGAACTGCATTGTATGTGGAGGTTTGAGAGGAGTGTTTATTATTTTTACTTGAGAGTCCTGGGGTCTGGCAACTTTGGCAACTAGATGTTAGATACACAGGATGTAACTTTAAAGACATTCAGACATACATGTAGACACAGATAAAAAGTCACACATTCAAATGAAGCTATCTTAGAATGTTACAGATACATTTAACGGGATGGAGCATTGTTCAAAGTATTTTGAAAATCCTCCTTCAGCAATGGTATATAAGACACATCACACCATTGCCTCGTGTGGCCCCTGGCAAGATCTTACTGATATATCCTTTTTCCTTTTCTTTCTTTTTTTTTTTTTTTTTTTGCAGTTTTTGGCCAGAGTTGGGTTTGAACCCACCACCTCCACCATATGGGGCTGGTGTCCTACTCCTTTGAGCCACACATGTCACCCCCTTTTTTCTTTTTAAACCAAGAAATGTACCATCCAACATTTATTTGCTTTATTCCTCAGACATATTTTTGTATTATTTTGTGTTATATATATTAAAAAAATCAAATGTATCCTCAAAGCACAAGCATGTTCTATGACGGCATGATCCCTGAAAAAAAATGTGAC
Organism: Galagoides demidoff; assembly: GCA_963574575.1. Taxonomy (NCBI): domain Eukaryota; kingdom Metazoa; phylum Chordata; class Mammalia; order Primates; family Galagidae; genus Galagoides; species Galagoides demidoff. The sequence goes on along the minus strand of CAUYQV010196194.1, from coordinate 4,806 downwards.
TCTTCCAAAGGTGTAAAAGTTGAAGGCGACCTTTTTTATTTAGTTATTTCAGTTCTGATGTGTTGGCCAAAACACCAGCACATTCCTTTGAGATCAAATTGTGTTCAATTCATCAATCAATTCTATAATTACAAACAAAAAACATCTTTGGAATTCTGTGTTCTCAAAAATGAATACCACAGCACATTCCTGCTTCTCCCCAAATGTCAAGAAGACGGGGTACTCTAAAAACGCTCAGTTTTAGAGTAAGGGCAATGGAACCCCACACTGCTGAGTCCTAATTAGGATAGCAGCCTTGCAATTCTGGGAAGACCAGAATGCAACATTTAAGATGCAAGACCAAAAATCCTAGTCTTTGTACTTTATAAGACAAATCTGCTCAATTATCATGTATAGGAGCCAGGTAAAATTGGTATAAGATGAATGTGGAAGGTTTCTAGCATTGACAGAAGCAGCTTTGATAAATCTTTGAATGTGAACAATGGTCAAGGCTTTTTAATACAAAGAAACTTTGACCATCTTACATCTCTACCCAAAGCTTCCTGAGTAACATACACGCTTTTGCCATGATAAATAATGCATGGCCTCTGAACCTCGAAACCCTTAAAGAATGCCAACTCATAACACGAGTATCAGCTTGGATACTGAAATTCAATCATTTAATTTTTAGAATTAAGAGAAGATTCCATTCACTATCGAAAACTACCACTTAGTTTTTACCATGCAACTAGTCGCTTTGAAACTACATGATTCTGGAAATTGGGGAAAAAAGTAACCTAGTTTTCTTTTAACTTCAATTAATCTTTGTAGGGTGAATCTTGAGAGGATGCAAAATAAAGGGCAAGTGTTGGCGAGCTAGCAGACAAAATTCTCTGCTCATGGGAGCTTACTTATTTTCTCCTGCGGTGACTGACAATGAACAATGAATACAATACTATTTATTGGACATTAGAATGAGGGAAATGTTATGGAAAAAATGGGATGAAAAGTACTGGAAGTGTTGTGGGGTCATAATTTTAAGTGGGCGGTCAGGGCAGACTTCAGTGAGAAAGAAGGTTTTAAGTAATGAGTCTGAGGAGTGAAGGAATGAGCCGTGTGAGACGAGAGGGAAGAGTGTAGGTGGAGGGACAGCGTGAGGAGCCCCCGAGGGGAGAGCAGGCCTGTAATATTTGGGGAGACATGGGGAGCCACGCGTGGCTGCAGAGAGGGAGCAGGGAGGAAAGTTTACAGGCACCCTCCCATCAGGGACCGCAGGCCCTTCTAGGCATTTAGCATTTACTAAGAGAAATGTGAAAGTTACGATGTGCCATCATCTGACATGTATCCTTCACAGGTATCTCTCCTCCAAGCTACTCTGTGGAAAACAGACTATGGAAAGGCAAGAAAAAAAGCAGAAAGCCCATTCCAGTAATCATTACAAAAGTCCACGTGAAAGGCTCGGCGTCTGCAGCTCAGCGATTAGGGCGCCGGCACATACACCAAGGCTGGCGGGTTCGAACCTAGCCTGGGCCTGCCAAACAACAATGACAACTGCAACAACAACAAAAAATAGCCCGGCATTGTGGAAGGTGCCTATAGTCCCACCTACTTGGGAGGCTGAGGCAAGAGAACTGTTTAAGCCTGAGAGTTTGAGGTTGCTATGAGCTGTGATGCCTCAGCACTCCACTGAGGCCAACATAACGAGACTCTAGTCTCAAAACAAACAAACAAACAAAAAGTCCAGGTGAAAAATGACAGGAGCTTGGATTAGCGGGTAGCAGTCAAACTGATAAGAAGTTGTTGGATTCTGGGTTTATTTTGAAGGTCACAGGATTCCTGATGAAGATGTATGAGAAAGAGAAGAATCAGAGGCAACTGGGAAGCAGGAGGTCTGTTAACTGAGATGGGACAGACTAGGGGTGGAGGAGGCTGGTGGGGAAGATTAAGAGTTCCATCTGAGCTGCCCACCAGACGTCCAAATGAGCAAGCACGCTGATTGTGGACTAATCTGGAAATAGAAATGTTGGATGACAGGACAAAATACATTGAATATACTGGTACCAGATTGACAGAAATTCTTCCCCGGAACTCATTTTCCTTTTCCTTCACTTACAAGAGTACGACACTCATTGCCAGTATTTTAGAGAACACAATTCTTTAGCCATCAGAAGCACAATTTGAGGAAAACAGATAGAATGGAATGTATTCAGAGATAAACGATGGTCATGGGTTGTTGTCAAATATTTACCACACGTGCATGTGGAATAGGGTGATGCTGAGATCACTCCAGTGGGAAGGAGTTAAAAGCAGGCGGATTTCTGCTGAACACCAGTAGGGCTTTGCAGCCACTGCATTTGTGGGTATTTCAGAAGATTGTGTTATAGAAGGAATTTTAGCTACACAATCCCTTAGAATATCTGTGAACTCTAAGATGCTAGGGTTCTCAGTATAAAATTATGCTTATTATTTATTCAACAAGTATTTATTGCACCTACTAATGTAAGTAGGGGACTGTCACAGGCACTGTGGAAAAACAAACATGATTTCTGCCTTTTAAGGGGATAACAAGTGGGGAAGACAAAATGTAACTACCACCTCCTGGCCTGAAGGAAAGAGGCTGTAAGGGGTCCAGAGAATAGGGGGCATTAGAAGGCCTGGAAGGATCTGGAAAACATGGACATTGTAGGGGCGGGAAATAAGCACTCTGACTCTGCATTAAGAGCTCCTTAAAAGCTTGTCTATGGTATGTCTTGTTAACTTTGCATAGGGAACTCAAGTACAAGAAAAAAAACTGAGCTAACCAAAAGCAATGACTCAGTGACAGAACTGAGGAGAACTTAACAAGTTCTCCTGCCAGGGTTCTCTTCAGAGAATTTTAAGTTGCTTTGGGACCAAGAACTCTGAGTTTTATTGAGTTTGTCTGACTCACTCAAGGTTATACACTGAGTCATGTAGTTTTTCTAAGATCTTCTGGGAACAGAGGTTTCTCCACTCATTCCCACCAAGAGCTCAATTGCTGTTCCCATCATGAAAAGCATCACTGAAGGCTGGTGACTGGGGAGGCCCTGTGGGAAGCCCCTGTATTCCAGGCCTGTGTTCTGGGCAGCAATGCCTTAACTGGTGGGAAGAAGAGGAGAAAGAGGGGTGGGTAGACTCAGATTTCAGGTGGGTTCCTAAAGGAGTTTCCAGGGGGACTGGAAGATTTAAGCCTTGACACATGATGGACTTGGCTGCCTCCACCTGTGAGTTCCTTTGTCCTTTCCTGCAAATGACTCCCTACCAACTTTCAAGCTGCAGGTTTGCCAAGGGAGGCTGCAACAGCAGAGCTCAAGTAGCTTCTGCAAAAATAAGTTTCAATATAAATTCTGATTTTTGTTGGCAAAGGAAGTAAATAAATTCTGATTTCGTTGGCTTCCAAGTAGTGACCATCAGGCTTATCTGTCTGAAACAATTATAAGTTGTTTCAACTTTCATGGTCACCAGTGAGGCCATAAGAGGCCTAGACTCTTTCATGCTTTCCAGCATAATTCTCAAAAAAAAAAAAAGAAAATCAGTCTAATTCTTGTGGTTGCTCTCTACATGGGAGCTTGAGCTGACCCACAAAAAATCAGAGCTCCATGGAACTAACCACAAAAATTCTCAACAAACGTTCTGAGGGAGAACTAAATATTAGAATAAAGAAAGTTTGTACTTCATGATATTTCTAAATCAAAAAGCAAATTAGTGTTACTGAGGAAGTGATGTTACCATTTAAAGATCAAGACAACATATGGTTTTAAAGAGAGAAAAGCAAAATGACAGAAATAGACTATCTTTTCTAAAAAAAAAAAAGTAAAGCCAACACTTAATCTGTTAAGAATTCCTTTCTTTAAAAAATGAAGTGTGAATTACAGGTACGACTTTTATAGCATAAATAATATTTGGCAAATCTTTGTTTTTTCTCATTTTCATTTCAGCTAAAATTAAAAAAATAACTATGATCTCCAGATCAGTGCCAGTTTATAAACTATTAATGGTCTGTATTAACCTACGCAGGATAAATATAGAAATTGAGAAACTTTTCAAGTATAGAATTTAGAAACTTTTATAGTGATCTGACAGTAATTTTTATGTTTGCTGAATCTAATGCCAAAATAGTTGGTCTTGTTTTTTTAATTTTATTTTTCTGGGTATTCATTTTAATTTTAATTTACACAAGTGCTGGTCGACATCTAAGGAACACTGATAAAAGCCTTTTTTTAGAAAATGAGGTTTAGCATAGAATAAAGAAGATTCTACTGGAAGTCATAATTGAACTGTTAGAGAAGGACGCCAAATGCTTGTGAGCAGTTAACTATGCAGAGAGGAAAAATTACAAAAAAATGCATTCAAAATTGCCTGAAAACCAGGAAAAGTGATTACCAAGAGGAGGCAGTTTGTCAGTTTATTTGGAATACATGCCTTCATACTTACTGGCAGATTCTATAAACTTAGGGTAGGCATCATATGTGATGAGTGGAATTGGCAAATCCCTGAAGTACAGTTTAAGCGCACCAGTGATAATGTTGATATCTTCATACATGTTCACAGAAATATCTGCTTTCTCACCATCTTTTAAGGATGTTAAAAGAAACAGAAGTAAATATCTGGATTCACAGCACTGTTTTAATAAATGACATTTTTGCATACAATGAGAATTTAGGCTCAGCGCCTGTGGCTCAATCGGCTAAGGCGCCAGCCACGTACACCTAAGGTGGCGGGTTCGAATCCCCAGCCCGGGCCCGCCAAACAACAATGATGGCTGCAACCAAAAAATGGCCGGGCGTTGTGGCGAGCGCCTGTGGTCCC
>CAUYQV010196192.1:0-10294 GCA_963574575.1 Galagoides demidoff | reverse complement strand
AAATCCAGCTGGGCCTGCCAAACAACAATGACGGCTGCAACCAAAAAATACCCAGGCGTGGCGGGCACCTGTGGTCCCAGCTACTTGGGAGGCTGAGGCAGGAGACTCACTTGAGCCTAGGAGTTGGAGGTTGCTGTGAGCTGTGATGCCATGGCACTCTACCCAGGGGGACAGCTTGAGACTCTGCCTCAAAAAAAGAGAGAGAGGAGCTGTGGCATCCCTGCCTGGCCTGAGTGCTGCAGATGATGACTTAGTGCTGGCCCACCTACTCCCGCTCAGGGGCCCCGTGGCCCCACTCCTCACTAGCTCAAGTGGCACCTGGTGCTCCCAGGGACAAGAGAAGAGCTGGCTGGGAGCCTGGGCAGTGACTGAGAAGAAAGCCAAGGTAACTGCAGTAATGAATGCTGTGGAAGCGAACCAGGGGGCTGGAGGGGGTCTCAGAAGATGGAAGAGGCTAGCCCACTGTGCAGCAGCCCACTGACCTTGCATGCCCCACTGTGGCCACCGTGCCTGATCCCTTGGGGCCTGATGCTGGGGACAAGAGCACCACCAAAGTAGCTGATGATGAACCAGAGTACGAGGTCGGCCAGGGCTTTGCATTGGTGAGCTGGTGTGGGGGAAAACTGTGGGGCTTTTCCTGGTAGCCAGGTCACAATGTGTCTTGGTAGATGACGGGTTGGAGCCGAGCAGCTGAAGGCAGCCACCTGGTCATGTAGTTCAGAGATAGCAAGTTTTCAGTGGTATGCATGGAGAAGCTGATGCCACTGAGCTCATTTTCCAGTGCGTTCCACCAGGCCACCTACAACAAGCAGCCCATGTACCGCAAAGCCATCTATGAAGTCCTGCAGATGTCCAGCAGCCACTCAGGGAAACTGTTCCCATGTATAATGACAGTGGAGAGAGTGACGCTGCCAAGGCTGTGGAGGTACAGAACAAGCAAATAATTGACTGGGCCTTTGGAGTATTCCCGCCCTTTGGTCCCAAGGGCCTGGAGCCACTGGAAGAGGAAAAGAATCCCTACAAAGAAGTTTATACAGACATGTAGGTTGAACCTGAGACAGTTGCCTAAGCACCACCTTCACCAGCCAAAAAGCCCTGAAAGAGCACAATGGAGAAGCCCAAGGTCATTATTGATGACTGCACAAGAGAGCAGCTGGTGTATGAGGTGCAGCAGAAGTGCCAGAACATCAAAGACATGCATTTCTTGTGGGAGCCTCAATGTCACTTTGGAACATCTTCTGTTCATTGGAGAAATGTGCCAAAACTGCAAGAACTGCTTCCTGGGAGTGTGCTTACCAGTATGACGACGATGGCTACCAGTCCTACTGTACCATCTAGTTTGGGGGGCTGGAGGTGCTCATGTGCGAGAACAACTGCTGCAGGTGCTTCTGCATGGAGTGTGTGGACCTCTTGGTGGGGCCAGGGACTGCCTAGGCAGCCATTAAGGAAGACCCCTGGAAGCGCTACACGTGTGGGGCACAAGGGTACCCACACGTGTAGCAATTCCAGGCATCTTCCCTGCTTTGGCGGCAGAATGACTGGCCCTCTAGGCTCCAGATGTTCTTCGCCAATAACCATAACCAGGAATTTGACCCTCAGAAGGTTTACTCACCTGTCCCAGCTGAGAAGAGGAAGCCTATCTGGGTGCTATCTTTGATGGAATTGCTTTTTTTTTTTTAAGAGACAATTTTATTTTGTTGCCCTCACAGCTCACAGCAGCAACCTCCAGCTCTTGGGCTTAGGCGATTCTCCCACCTCAGCCTCCTGAGTAGCTGGGAGCACAGGCGCCCGCCACAACACCCGACTATTTTTTGTTGCAGTTGGCCGAGGTCAGGTTTGAACCCACCACCCTCGGTATATGGGGCCAGTGCCCTACTCACTGAGCTACAGGTAGCCCTCTTTGATGGAATTCCTACAGGGGTCCTGGTGCTGAAGGACTTGGGGATCCAGTTGGACTGCTACATTGCTTCGGAGCTGTGTGAGGACTCCATCATAGTGGGCATGGTGCAGCACCAGGGGAAGATGATGTACGCCGAGGATGTCCACAGCATCACACAGAAGCATATCCAGGAGTAGGGCCCATTCAATCTGATGATTGGGGGCAGTCCCTGCAATCATCTCTCCATTGTGAACCCTGCCCAAAAGGGACTGTACGAGGGCACTTGCTGACTCTTCTTTGAGTTCTGCTGCCTCCTGCATGATGTGTGGCCCAAGGAGGGAGATAATCACCCATTCTTCTGGCTCTTTGAGAATGTGGTGGCCATGGGCATTAGTGACAAGAGGGACATCTTGCAATTTCTCAAGTCCAACTCTGTTTTGATACCAAAGAAGTGTCAGCTACACACAGGGCCTGCTACTTTGAGAGTAACCTTCCTGTTATAAATGGGCAGGCCATTGGCATCCACTGTGAATGATAAGCTGGAGCTGCAGGATTGTCTGGAGCATGGCAGGATAGCCAAGTTCAGCAAAGTGTGGAGCATTACTACTAGGTCAAACTCCATAAAGCAGGGCAAAGACCAGCATTTCCCTGTCTTCATGAATGAGAAAGAGAACATCTTATGGTGCACTGAAATGGAAAGTGCATTTGGCTTCTCTGTCCACTATACGGACATATAGCCGCTTAGCAAGGCAGAGACTTCTGGGCTGGTCATGGAGCATGCCATCATCCACTCTGCTGAAGGAATATTTTGCTTGTGTGTAAGGGACATGGGGGCAAACTGAGGTAGATACGAAGTTAAACAAGCAAACAAACAAAACCCACAAAACATAAAAAAACACCAAGAATGTGAGTATGGAGAGAACTAACAGAATCCAGGAGAGAAAAAGGAATTTAAAACAAAAACCACAGAGGTGGAAATACCAGAGGGATTTGCCTTGCAAAAAGGGTTGGACATCATCTCCTAATTTTCTCAAATTTTCAGGCTCAAAAGATTCTCTTGTCTCAGCCTCCCTCATAGGTGGGGCTACAGATGCCCGCCACAATGCCTGGCTAGGGCTGGGTTTTAACCTACCAGCCCTGGTGCACGTGGCTGGCACCCTAACCACTGAGCTACAGGTGCTGAGCCCATCTTCTCAGACAGGGAAAATGGGTGAGGCAGGGAGTTGGGAGGGAGGGGGACTGAAGCGTGGCAGGATAGCCAAGTTCAGCAAAGTGGGAGAGAGGCTGTAAGGCTATCCTAGAATAAAGGCAAGATCTAGCTGCTCAGATCTGGGGCACCCTTGGCAGTGGCCAGGCCTCCAGGGAACTGGACTTGAGTGAGTGCTGCCACGGGAGGCATGTCACCATCTTCCCAGAGGTGGGACCCTGGAGAGGGCAGGTACGAGCAGGACCTCCCACAACCTGCCCCACCTACCCTTCAGGCTCCCGAACTGGTGGAATCTGGAATGTCTTTTTCCTAAGCAAGGATTCAAAGCTCTCACCAGTTTCCCAATGCTCTGGGGGCACTAAACTCCCAAGAGGCCCATTTTCCCTCCAGCAGCATTATCCCCCCTTTTCCAATTCCCTCTGGGGAAGTTGGCATGTACCAGAGCTCAGTACATGAGGTGCCAACTACTGAGCAGGTAGTACTAAGGGAGTATGGGGTTGGGGGGCAGCCAAAGGACCCTATTAAGAAGCCAGGTATCCCCACTGGCTCGCCTAGTCCATGAGGCACTGGAAGGGGCAGCAGTGGACAACTGCAGTCATGGGAAGTTAGGCTGGAGGCACAGGGTACCCTGCAGCAGGCAGCCCCCTCCCTATGCCAGAGGGTTGATGGTGACCTGGCCAAGAACCCCACTGGAGCCCTGAATTCACTAACCCGCTGCCTCAGTTTCCCTAAGAGAAGCTAGATGACCTTGGGGGCCATACTGATAGGGGGAGGGGCTGAGGGCCCACAGGTAGGGGGCCCATGATGGGAAAAAAACACACAGACATAGAAGAAGACTTAAAAAAGGGCTTGTTTAATTAATTAAATACAAGGATGAGGCCAGGCAAGGCAGGGGAGGGATGCCACCCACAGAAAGCACAAGTCCCTTGAGGCCCTCCTCCCTTGCCTGGCCTTCCCAGCCATAGCCAAATGGCTGGAAAAAGGCCCCAAGAACCACCTACTCCTGAGGGGAGGAGGGATATATAGATCTCTCCAGGACACTGAAGAGGGGCCAGGGATACAGAGGAGTTCTGGAACCTGTAGCCCTTACCCACCATTAGGCAGATAACTGCCAGGGCTAGAACTGACCAAGAAACATCCAGAGGAAGACAAAGAAAATGGGGCCCAGCACCCCCCCACCCTGTAGACTAAGGCATTTCACTAACACTACCAGAGAGGAATCCAAGGGCACAGACAGAGTGGCCCTGCAAGGACACCCTGGGAGGTAGAGGGCCTAAGGCTGACCTGGGCAGACCCTCCGAGCCCAGCTCCAGAAGGGCAAGCCCTGCTTCCCTCCCCAGGCTCCCACCCCTGGGTCCTGCCACCTACAAGCTGAGTCCAGGTGCTTAACGATGCCACTGAACACCCAAGCCCCCAATACGGAGACAGGAGGGTTCTGGAAAAGGGGGGGGGAGGCAAAAATCCACCTGCAGCTAGAAGTTGGGGAGATAGGCCCTTCCCAGGAGCCTGGGTCCCACCCTTCCCACTGGAGAATGGGGGTCTTCAGAACCACATCTAAAAGGAAATCTCACCCAAGCCATGATATGAAGATACCTAGAGAAGACATAGCATGTCACCCTCAAGAGAAACCCCCTCCCTCAGGTTCAGATTAGAGATCCCACACACACACACTCACACCCCTGAGGATGAGGGACCACCCAAAGGGGCCCAGAAGGAATTGGTGCCTGAAAAAATATTCTACCCGGTCCAAAAAAACGAACTATCCCAAGGGGCTGAATAGCTAACCCTCTGGCTTGCAGTCCATGAGGCAGGGCCTGAACTGCTGCACCCAGGGGCCACCTCCACAGGTAGCCAGGAGTAAGAGGGGAGGAAAGGAAAGGCCTGGTGGCCTAGGGAGAGCTGCAAACTGTATTGGCCCTGGCTCTACAACCTCACCTGCAGGCTGGGGAAGGGAGCATGGGGCACCCTAACAGGAAAAATTGATTGTCAAGAGATACTGCAAAGGCTAGCAGAGTCTGGGACCCTCCCCAGGCAGGGGCAGGGAGGTGGGCCCATGGCCCCAGCCTCTGCCGAAATCTCTTTTCTCATACACCCACCCACCCAGAGAGAGGGAGAAAGCCCCGGCCCCACCATGCCAACACAGATAAGAAAATAAATAAGCCAGATAGCACTGGCTCAGGAGCCCCCACCCCTAACCCAGAGTCAAAATCTCTTTGGAAGAACCCTATTCCACCTTCTCCCCTCCCCCAAGTCTCAGCAGACCTGGACCCCTCTCTGGACATCCCAATGCCTCCCCATTCCTGGCCATACCTTAAGGCCTGGTGTGCTGGCAGGACCCCTTCCCAAGGGCAAACCCTGTGGACACCTGAGATTGAGAACCCGAGTGGGGGTTAGCCAGGCTGTACCCCCATTTCCCTGAACTTCACCAATGGCTTTCAGTGGGGTATGGGGAAAGGTGGGGCCCACATGAACCCCTGGTTCTATGGCTCTTTGCACACTTCATCCCATCCTGTAGGGAATAGGCCTAGGGGCATAGTCCATGCTCTGGGCAGGGGGCACTTTCTCTGTGCCCACTACAACCCCTAAACACTGCCCCTGGGGGAAAGCAGGGAGGTGGAGAAGGGAAGGGCCTTCTGGCTACACCCCCAGGGAACCCCACTGCAGAGGGAAAAGAAGTTAGTAATCATGGCTATTTACAAACACAAGCCCCAGTCATCCATCCATCCTGAGGGCCACCCCTGAGGCTGGCTGACCCAGGTCCACTCTTAGACTCCCTCTTTGCTTTCTTGAGGTGGACAGGGGCATCTTCAGGGTCCACAAACAGCTAGGAGAGATCAGGGCACTCCACTGGCCCCTGCCATGGACCCCATCTGGCAGGAGTATCCTGGAGTTGCTGGTGGTCCATGCCAAGGCCTGGCTGGGGTGTGCTCAGGACAGGCTGGACGGGGGCCCTACAGGCCTGCAGGGGCTGGGCTCGGCACAGGGCTGGGTGCAGGGCTGCCAGCCAGGCTGCAGGGCAGCGAGTCGCTGGGGGAAGTGCTTCGGGCACCTGGACGCCGGAGCAGATCTGGGCAGAAACCCGGATGGCGGCGGGCATGCTTGGTTAGATGGTCACTTCGGGTGAAACGCTTGGGGCACAGAGGACAGGGGAAGCGCTTCTCGCCTGTGTGTGTCCTGTGGTGGCGGGCCAGCTCATCAGATCTTGCAAACTTCTTGTCACAGCCTGGCCAATCACAGGCAAAAGGACGTTCACCTGGACAGAGGAACAGAGGACAGGCAGGGGTCAGTGGTAAGGAGGAAGCAGAGACATCCCAACCAATCTTAAAAAATACCCCCATCTTAGAGGCTAAATTCTGATTGTGAGTTTAAAACACATACAATCCCCACTGGCCCTCCAATAAACTCAACATGAGCCTTACTGAATAATTCTTCTTTATTTCCTACCAACATTTACCAGGGACATTCCTGCCAATGGTTTGTTTGCTGTTAAAACCTACTGACAGGCTCGGCACCTGTAGCTCAACCGGCTAAGGCGCCAGCCACATACACCTAAGGTGGCGGGTTCGAATCCCCAGCCCGGGCCGCCAAACGACAGCTGCAACCAAAAAATAGCCAGGCATTGTGGCAGGTGCCTGTGGTCCCAGCTACTTGGGAGGCTGAGGCAGGAGACTCGCTTGAGCCCAGGAGTTGGAGGTTGCTATGAGCTGTAATGCCACGGCACTCTACCCAGGGGGACAGCTTGAGTCTCTGTCTCAAAAAAAAAAAAAAAAAACCTACTGACAGGTGGGCAGTGCCTGTGACTCTAAGGAGTAAGATGCCGGCTCCATACTGGAGGTGATGTGTTCAAACCTGGCCCCAGCCAAAAACTGAAACAAACAAACAAACAAAAAACCCTACTGACAGGTGACTGGCCAAATGTGGTATCTCACGCCTGTAATCCCAGCACTCTGGTAAGCCCAAGAAGGCAGATTGCTTGAGCTCAAGAATTTGAGAACAGCCTGAGCAAGAGATTCTATCTCTTTAAAAAAAAACCAAAATAGCCAAGCATTGTGGCAGGCGCCTGTAGTCCCAACTACTTGGGAGGCTGAGGCAAGAGGATCACTTGAACCCAAGAGTTTGAGGTTGCTGTGAGCTATGACACCATTGCACTAGACCCAGAGTGTCCACAAACCAACTGATACCTGAAGCTGAACTGCTGAGAGCCCACTCCCAAAGGGACCCCAGCGCGGGGGTTAGAAAGGGTCTCCCAGTTTATTTTCCAACCACACGCACACTCAGAACGCCTGTGTGGTTTGGAGTAGGTGCTCCATATGGAAACAGGTCACACTGTCCCTGAACACAGTCTACTTCTGCCCACTTCTCCTGTGGCCCATTGAAGAGCTTCCCAGGTGTTCATGAGCCCACCCAACCTCCTCCCTTTCCAAATACCCTCCTGGAGTGGAAAAGACAGGGTAGGGAGGCACCTTCAGAGATTTCCCCTGCTCAACTCTAAACTGACTCTTGGGGCCCCACTGTAAGCAGAGAGACATGTGAAGAGCCCACCACGCCTCCGGGCCACCTGCAGCCTGGAAGAATCAGGTACTGCCACTAGGCCCAAGGGACCTATAGGCTGAGTGGGGAAAAGGGAAGGCGCCAGGAGGGTCACCGTGGATCACAGTGCAGAGGCGGGGGAGGGGGCGGGGCCAGGCGACTACAACTGGCTGCACTGGCCCCACCCCCACTACACAGATGGCGCAGGCCAGGGGCGGGCCAACACCCGGCAACTTCCTCCGCAGACCCCTCCCACCGCCCAGGTCGGGCCTCACCCATCCTAACCCCAGCAGCGGTCGCCAGCCATGGCCGCCCTGTCCCCTCAACCTCGCATGGGGTCTTAGCTCCAGAATAATGCTGCTCTCCCTCTCCATTTTACCTGGCCCAACACCCAGGACGGACAACGGCGATGTCAGTGTCTCCCCAGCAGACAAGGGTCTTCAAGGACTGAGAAGGGGGCAGGTCAGTCCACTCAGGCCCCCAACCCCTCGCCAGGCTCCTGCCCAAGGGGCCGTGAGACCCCAAAGCGTGCTCCTATTTGGACCACGTACCAGGTACCTGGAACCCCAGAATTCGGAGCATTGTTTTACCCCCTACCCAAGAGTTTTGAAGAGGGGGGGGTAAAGGTGGAGTTTAGACACGCAAGCTGGGGCACCCGCACGCATCTTCAGTGCCCCTCGTGGCACTGGGTGGAGCGCGGAGTAGGAAAGGAAATGGCCGAACCACGTTCCCCGGGGGTGCCATAGCTGGGACACGGTAGCCAGGAGGGAGGTGCCTCATGGGTGGGTTGTATACTGGGGGTCTTTGCCCACCACTGTGGGCTGCACTGACCCAGGGATAATGCCCAACAGTAGGGTTAGGAGAAATGCCAGAAAGGATTTAGGTAAGAACTACAAACAGCAGAGGGTGTTTCAGCCTGGGGCCTAGATGGACCCCCAGCAGGACCCCCTGGTGGCGGAATGCTGAAGTGACTAGAAGTCAGCAGGGTGACCCAGTGACATCTCTGCTCTAAGAAGTTCAAGGGCTGCCCTGGGAGGAGAGGAGCTGAGAGAAAGAGGGAGGGGAAAGGGTTGGGGAAGTGGGAGGGGTGAGCCACTGAGGGGTACCTGCCACCCCCCAGGGCCCCGGAAGGAACCAGGAAAAAACCTCCTTTGCCCTCACCCCATCCTTCCTGCCTGCCACACCCTGATACCCCCAGTAAAATAGAAGAACGGGATCAGAGCTCAACGGGGCCCTCCAAAGAGGTTTCTCTTGTGATGCTACAGACCACACAGGAGGTTGTGAACATAGGCAGCTGAACAACCATTGTCCCCCAGATCACCAGCAGCCCCAAATCCATGGCTTTGCCCCCTCCACACCCCAAGTCTTTACCCCAACAATCCAAAAGGCAGGTTCTGAAGCAGCTGGAGGAAAGTGGGGACAGAACTGAGAATCTCGAAACAGCCCTGGAAGGGACCTCCACTCTCATCCAGCTGAGTTCCCAAGGGCCTCAGCTTGCCAGGAGAATCTGGTAATCCGGGCATGGCTGTTGGCTCTGAAGCACCCCCTGCCCCTCAGAGGGGAAGCATGCAACCCTGTTGCCATCTTGCAGGGCATAGGTGGGGAAGGACATCCCTCCGCTGATCTGCCCAGCAGTTGACTCACTTCCCCTTTTAGGGGCTGGTCCCTGCCTCCCACCCTCTCCTCCACTCCCCTACTTCGTTCCACTTTGCAAAGAGCGGGTTGCAAGAGGGATGAACGGGCTCTGCGGCCCCAGCGGGCCTTACTCACATGGTCCTGCTCTTGCTGGAGCCAGGGGCCGCCCCGCTAGTCCTCCCCACTCATGTAATTGACAGTGCAGGGGTATGCAGACTACCCACCTCTGCGACCCTGTGCAAACGCCTACATGATAGTAGGCCCTGCTATCCTATCAAACCATCCTCTTCACGGGGAGAGGGGCCTCAGGGGTAGCCACCCGGAGGAAAGGGTTGGGGAAGTGGGGGAGAGGGAGACGGGACCCCAGAAGAGGATGCAGTGAGTGGGAACCCCGTAGGGAGGGCTGTGTGGGCCTAGCTCGAGTGACCTTGGAACATCTAGAGCCACCTCAGGTGCTACATGGGCTCAGAAAAATCAAAGCCAGTAAGTTCTGGACATCTGGCCTGCCTCTGAGCCAGTATGGAAGGGCCTGAAGATCATACCTGTCGTACCATGCTGGGTCTCAACCTGCATGGTCTTCCTGAGGGTATGGACAGGGGCAAAGGACCCTGGTTCTGAGAGGGACGGTTTATTTCCTGGGGTGGAGGGGGAGGGGATGTTGCTGGCCAACTGCCCTAGCACAGATATCCATCTACTAGGTGGGGCAGACCACCTGGGAGCAGGGCTGCACAAGTAACCAAGAACTGTCCCCACCCCCACCCATGGAGGCAAAATGAGTATTCCAAGAGAGCTAGAAAAGGCTACAGCAAGGGGAGGTGGGTGAGCAAGGGCCTTTCAGCCACCCAGGGCAGGACAATGGACATAATGAAGGAGGTAACCCCTGAGCAGGCACACAGAACTTTTTTTTTTTTTTTTGAGACAGAGCCTCAAGCTATCCCCCTGGGTAGAGTGCCATGGCATCACAGCCCATAGCAACCTCCAACTCCTGGGCTCAAGTGAGTCTCCTGCCTCCGCCTCCCAAGTAGCTGGGACCACAGGCGCCC